>CAXHUL010000355.1:0-33784 GCA_964019695.1 Loripinus fragilis | reverse complement strand
AGAGGTTCTCTAGCGTGGACCAGGACAACGACAAACGTTTAACATGAGTGTTAAATCGATGAGAATTAGTTTGGACCATTTCATTTATTGTATTCGCTTGTATAAGTGTAAAACTATCTTTTCTATTTGTGGCTCTATATTTAGCATTATATACACAGTATTAAGAAATGTGTCCAAAACGTCATTGATAGCATCTGTAACAATAGTCCATGGGCTTGATAAATTGAAAGGATTATAATTTCTAGTGTTTTGGCACCAAAGACTTATAAGTACACATTAAATGTCCTGATCTTAGAAACTTGATGACAGCTTGCAGATATATGAGCAAGACAGACTAAGAAAATGTAAAATATCCACACGCTGGTTTAAGCCCTCGAGTAAAATATTTTTACTGACCGTTCCAAGGTGGTACTTCTTTTGTGGATCATTCATGTTATTTCTGTCATGTGTTTGTTATGCTTTCGTGCGCGTCTGTTTATTGATGCCTTGTGGTTACCTACAAGGAAAGGGCTGACCTCTTGGCTCTCGTTTGTGATGTCTTATTGTGAGATTGCTACTTTCTTATTGGTATGCTGGGCCAGGTGTGGTACTTGATTGTATCGATTCCAAATCTTTGCCTTCTTTCATGTGTTTTACTTAAACGGTAATAACACAATTTGCTTCTCGGTTTTTACCGGGAGTAGGGCTGTGTATAAGACAATATATTTAAAATAGAAAAGCAAACTTGGTTTTTCCTATTCATCAATTGAGTATATGTTTGTAAAATCTAATAAAACAGTTTTAAACCAAGATATAGTAGTTGTTTAACTAAATGACGATAGCCACAAATATGTCTTTTAAATTATAATTAGGTTCACGTAACGCACATAACACCACGGTTAGTCGTATTAATGCTAAGCAGCTTCCATATGTAGTAAAGACATCCAGTATGCAGACTATAAAAATGTCAATTTATTAGATAATTTGAATGTCTTCTTTCTGTAGCTCAAACATTCAAATGGATACGTCCATTAAGAGGCTATTTTGCCCCCCCCCCCCCCCCCCCCCTATGAAGTCAAAAAATAGAAGTTGCTTTTCACAAGTTTCTTCTAATTAGTTTATTAGAACAATAGCCAAAGTGTAAAAGTCTGGTATTGATTCGACAAGTACGGTTGCTATGGTAACAAGAATGGTCCGCAAAAATAGGCTGAAAATAGGAAACTGGCCATTTTGGAGCAAATATAAGACATGTAACAGAGGAATTAATATAGAGCACAAGCAAATACCAAATAGATATTTTATCAGATGGTGAGGATTATTACAGCACACAATGTATTAAAAGGTTTGTTTGGTATTCGCTTGTGCTGATACCTTATTCTTAAAAATCGGTCTCCAAAAGCCTTAAATTTGGCACAAAATGGCAATTTCTCTATTTTTAGCCTAATTCGTCCGCCTTTTTTTGTTACCATAGCAACGGTAAAAGTAAAATAAAAGCCTGGATATTACACTTTGGTTATTCTTCTAACAAACCAATATCATGAAATTAATGAAACACAACTTTCAGTTTTTGGCTCCAGAGGAGGCCAAATTTGCCCTTTAATGCACCTTGAATGGTTATATAAGATGTAATATGTCTGCACATCCAAAGAGGATTGGGATGGAGCAGGCCCTTACTTAGCTTTAAAGTCAAAATACTGTTTGATGATTTTACTTATTACGATGATAATGATGACAATGAAGCAGACACAATGATGGATGTTGTGTATGAAGTAGGCTCAGATGATGATTGATTTTGAATATTTATAAACTGCCCTGTTCAAATGTGAAACAGTTTTCTCTGTTTGTGTCCCTATATGTTTAAGCATTTTACATATTAAGAAATATATGAAAGTAAGTTTATTTATAACATGTGTAACAAATATCTATAGGTTTGATAACATGCACTGAATATAATTTCTTAGGTTCAGGCACCAATGATAATAGATTTATAGGGAAACAGGTAAAATATATTCATTCTTTCAGAAATAGTATCTCTTAAGTAAAGACACTTGCTCACTCGTTATGCCATGTATCATATGTAACGCTCTCTGATCTTTAAAACTTGGTGACAGCTTGCAGATCTATAAGTCTTTATCATACGAGCCAGCCTAAAGTCCCTAAACATGCAAGTATTTTCACAATTTTAGCCCAAACTTTCAAATTACATTTTCTTTATTTGATATAGTAACGCATGTAACAGGCTGTTTCAGACTAACGCCCAAACTAATAGAGAACAAACATTCTTTATTCAATGCAGCTTGAGTTGTACTTCTAGCAGGAATGTGTCTGCAAAATTTCCTCAAGGAGATTAAAACATTTTTAGGCATATCTTACGTAAAGACAATGAGCTTGCCCATTTATTACATCAGGTAACATATGTTACAGCCTCTGATATTAGACATTTTGCAACAAACCTGCAGATTTATGAGTCTTTTCAAAAAGCAAATAAATTCCAAACAATGAAAGATAATCATCGACTGCAAATATTTTTAACTATTTTTACTCTAGTTTTAATACCAAATTTTCACTTTAAAACTGGGTAGGGTTGTTTAATTGCTAATTCCAAAAAAAATATTTAAGATAGGGAAAAATACTTTAATTTTTCTGTTAGCTAATTGCATAAGCTAGCCTGACATTGTTAAAACCTTTTGCAAAACACACAGAGAGATTGTGAATGTAAATGACGTTAGCCACACTTGCAAATTTTAATGGGTTATCTGATTTATGTAACGCAAATGACACCTTAGGAAGCCGCAATTTTGTTCAAATGCCTGTCATACGTAGTTAAGATATCCAGTATTCAGACTATATGAATGACTTTTAAAAATAAATATTTAATGTCTTTAATTTGTAGCCCAAACTTACAATTTACCTTTTCTTAATTTGATAAAGTAACGTATGTTACAGGCTCTTACAGACTAACGCCCCAATGCATAGTGTGCAAACATTTCTTAAAAGACTCGACTTTTAATTCTCTACAAGACAGGATATGTCTGCAAAACTCCCATGAGGGGGAAGCAAACCCATTCTCAGCCATCCGTCTACTGTGCCATTCGTTTTGGACAAGTCCAAGATGGTTATGTTGTTGTTGATCAATTGTTTATGTACTCCCCACTGTTTGTGTATGTGTTTGGTCCTCTTTGTTTGTCTTTGTTTTGGTATGCATTACTGTGTGTCCTTTCCCGTGTTCCAATCATCTTGAAGAGAAAGATTTTGTTTTTATTGTCTCATCCATGTATTGCCATTTTATATGTTCTGTGGCTCTGTCTCACGGTGCCATGGGTTGGTCTGCAGTGTGTGATAGTGGTATTTCCTGGTCATAATCGATTTCTTTTACACTTCACCAATAACAAACACATCAAGATAAATTTCATATAATGTATTAGGAAAGAAATTTGACATTATCACAAAGAAGGCCAAATTCAACCAAGCTATATGCTATATGCTATTATTTTGAACAATTTTTTGGACCCATATCCCAAATACAATACAAAGTCCCATCCGGTTCTGAAGAATATCTTTATAGGGTTTTTACGCTATGTTAGCACGACGGCCAACTAGGTCATGTGATTTTAAGGTTCTCAATAAAATGTTGATCTCTTATATCATAGGCCTTCAACTTTTTATAGCCAAAATCCAGGGTACACAGCAGTTCAGTGATTTGGAAGTCGGTTGCGTTGAGGGAATTAAAAATGGTCTAATTTGTCGAGTATATAAAAGGCATTCGATCATGCATGTCTGTTTAACAGACATCATACATTGAGCTTAAACTTATTCTGATATTCGCAGTAGCATAAGTTTTCATGCTTGACTATGCCCATTTTCCCTTAGACTGCTTAATAAACTGGGTTGTTTAACTTCAGCTATGCCATCTAATGTAATCAGTGTGGACAACGCAGTGGAAATTGTCTTCTTAGTGCAGACAATCATATAGAAAAATATACATGTGTACAGCTTTTAAACCCATACTTTTGTTTGTTTTTTGTTTGATTTGATTCTTTACATCCCATCAACAATATTTCAGTTATGAAGGGACGGGTCTTCCTGGGTTGAACCAGTACTAAGCTAGGATTAATGTTCTTGCTTAAGGACACAAGGCAGTGACGCTGGTGAGGCTCGAACCCTCGGTCTCGAGTCAAGCACTCTACTGACTGAGCCACTGCGCTCCCTTTAAACCCATACTGTAAAATACATTTCCAGTTCAAGATTCCATCAACCAAGGGTAGAAAATTTCAAAAACAGAGCCGTCCCCAGGGGGTTCTTTGATATTTTCATATACACGTAGGCTCGGGTCATTTTTTGCGTCCAAGTTTTGAATTTCATTATTTTTTGTGATTTTCAGAAAAATGATTTTTGGGTATGAAGATTTGTTGGATATTTTGAGGAGTCATCACAAAATTGGACTATATTTAGGGGTCATTTCTATGCATATCAGGGTCTTTACTTAAGATCAATGTACAGCATGGGGGATATTTATTTTATTTTTCAAATATTATTTTGGGTGCCTGAAATTCGTGATATTTTTGGGGTGAACGGTAGATGCTGGGGCCGGGCCTAAGTATGAAGAAAACATGAGAGTACCCCCCCCCCCCCCTCGGAAACCAAGCTTTTGTTGTGTTTGTTCCGTGTCTGTGCCAGTACATTGCCGTTTTGTACAAGGCGAGCGACTTAATCACTACAACACGGAAGTTTTTCTTATGGCTGCTCCGTAGCTGTACCGGTATAGTACTTAGCTGAGAGTGTTTATTGTTGTGTGTAACTTTAGTATGACCAGAAGCGCAGGGCCACAGCTTAAAGTCTCATCCGATACTGTAACACTCACGTGGAGAAGAGGATCAAACTCGGGACCCCTTGGTATAAGTCGAATACACCGCGCCGATTGTTTGTTGTTGTTGTTGTTGTTGTTGTTGTTGTTTTTGTTGTTTAATGGTTGTGGTCGTGTTCCTTGGCTATAACCAGTTCTGGCCGAGTGGGTTTATGTTTTGTGTGGTTTATGTCCAGGAGCATCCGAAGGCTCACCGGCAGTTTATTGCGAAAGCCTATACTTGTAACACACATTCGCACTGTGTTTAGAACTTATTCGAGAAAAGTATTAATTGAGCCGTGACACGTGATTTCCAACAATGTGACATTTTGACAAGGGTAGACTCAGACAAGCCTGTGCACCTTTTTTTAAGCTTAGAAACTCCAAATGATGTTCAGTCAGCAGCTTAACACTCATAGAATATTCAAGCGACAAGCAAAGGCTCTGATCAGACTGTGCGTATGCGCAGGCTGATCTGAGGCTTTGCTGGTTGCACATACCACATTGTTGGAAATCTCATGCACTGGCTCAATTCTTATATCTACGGGTTCAGGGTGGGGAGAAAGACGCCTAGATATCGGTCTGAACCTGCATCATCAGGCTTTGCTCTTGCTGTGTGTATGTAAATGCGAGAAGCGAAGGCTCAGACGAAATGCTTTTTAATAATACATGTATGCTCCTTCGCTGCTCGCATATGCAATTGGTACGATTGTTTAAGTATGGGTCTGATCACCATTGTAAGTTGATAAGTCTCTATGCATGTGCATAATTTGAAACGCAGACCCAAATAAGAAATTCGAGTTGTCTATGTAACCTATGCTCGAGTTTTCGATTATTGTAAGTTGTAAGATCATGTACCTGTACACATCCTGAACTCAACAACCGCTCCCTGCCAAAAATCAAAGTCACGGATATCCATAGCCTTTACAAAAATGATCAAGGTGACGGGAAGCCGCTACAATCGAAAACTTCAAGGTCACAGATATCCGTGACTCTCGTTTCAAAACTAAGAAAATCGCAAGTTTTTGATACCGAGTAACTCCATATAAATGCCGAGTAACCTGAACAACTCGAAGTTAAGTTGAAGCTAAAGGCAGTATTTTATGCAATCGTTATTGTCTTGTTAGAAAAAATTGAATTTTAACAGCAATATATTGTCATCTTTACCAGCGTCTCCAGCTCCTTCTGACCACATGTTTTCCTTCTCTTCGCTTCACAATCACCTGGCTGTAAACTTTATCTTACATCATCAGAAGATTGGTTACCGGCACACATTCCAGGAAACTTTTGGTTTTCAAGCACTTAAGATAAGTTGGGAAAAACGGAATAGTAGGTACTCGTTGCAAAGTCGCGGACTTCCGCGACAAAGACTAGCCGCGGAATTCCGTGTGATCCCTACCTGTTAGAAGATTGTCAACCTCCATTCGTTTTAAACAGCTGAAAGGTATTTTCAACATTTATTTTGGTTTTTTCACTCAAACAGATTCTATATATGACGCCAATATTAATATAATATGGGGTTTTTTGCTTCCGGTTTTTGGTCATTGTTTTTAGTGATTAAAAGTTTGCAATCAATGTTATTCTGACTTGAATATAAAATTATAAAAATACTTTGATGAAAGCTGTTTAAATTTGGAAAATATATGTCAAAAAAACGAATAACTGCAATGAATTCCAACGTGAGCAAAATATTGCCAAAGGGAGCTAACTCAAAAATGTTAGGGGAGAGCACAATTGCATAATTTTTACCTCGGACATAGGTCCGAGTTTTTACCGATATTTTTTCTGACAAAACAAATTTCATGAGCCATAACATCATCTACCTTATAAATAAAAGGTTTCTGCTTATAAAGGATAGGTTCAGATATCTGAGACTTTCGAGAAAAACCCTTTGAACGGCGTCCGTTACTCTGTTTTGAAGAGAGAAGCTATCTTCAGGGTTGTCTTGCTACTGTCCGAATTTTGGAAATGCGCGGATCTGGTAATGTCTGGTGAGTGATGCTGTCAGATGAAAGAATGGCACAGTGAACACCATGCAAATCGTTCCCCTTTCTCACTATGCTTGATGGAAAATGAGCTTGAAAGTGACAATTGAATTTTTTCTTCTTTGCGGACGGCGATGTAGTGGTCTTTTCAACATGTTTAAAATTACGAATTCAGAAAGTTAATGACTATTATTACAGACTGCAATAAGCAAAGATATCATGGTGATTGTGCAGTTTATTTCATGCACAGTATGACACCATATATAGTATGGTCTGTCATTCTGACCGTTACCAGTAGCAGCTGTTAAAAGTGTGCCGATCGCCGTAGGTTAAAAGCAGCGCGTGTCCAGGTTCGACTGATCAGCTACAGAATTGTTTGGTGTTAATCGAGGTGTTAATTGACAATTACCATAAAGCGGCACGAGGCAATGACTTAAGCCGGAGGTGACGTTCCGACGCTAGACAAAAATTTTCGCTAGCGATTTTTCTTTCGCCAATAGTTGTCGCCAAATTACATTTTTTTGCGCCAAATTTATTATTTCTTCTCATTTTGCGACAATGGCGATCGGTAGCGCGAACCCTGCCCCTGTACCCTCTCTGGATCCGCCACTGAAGATTATAAAGTGTCACTATCTGGATCTCGAGCGAAGCACTCTACCACTGAGCTATCAGTGGAGACAGGATAACCATCAAACTATATAAAGGGGTCAAGTATGTGCTGTATGACAAAGTACCACAGAGAGGCAAAGAGGACCAGCCTTTCTGCGTTATAGTGTGTGGGAGTGGGGGCGGGGGTTCACTATATAATTGTGGTAGGAACGTGCCAATCAAAGTCGGAGTGTCCTTTTATCAGTCCGTCTTGAATCCCGGGGATAAATCGGATCGGGGGATAGGAATGCTGCTCAGGGGTTCTTACCGGTCTTAGGTATTGCTTTGTTTATTTTTTTTTTCAAATAGATAATCGAACAAAATTATTCTACATTGTAACAATCTGAAAGAGAAAAAACAGCTTATGAGGCCAAAATGCACAGTGTCCCCTTCCCCCTCATGTTGCGGGTAAATATTTATAAAATTTCATCTTTAAAATTCTCTTTACCTGCAAAAGGGTAGGTGCCAGGGCATCATATTGCCACACCCCTAACCATTTTAAAAAAGTGCGCCATCAAGACTGCCCCTCCCATCAGCGGGCTCAAACCCTGGGACTCAAACCGTACTTCTAGTACAACTACAAAGTTTATGGCTTGTTATAGTGATTCGGCTTATGTACTGCACAATTGCCTAATTTTTTCAAACCATTAGGTAATGTTGAAATATTAGATACAAGCCAAATTCCCAAAAGTATGGAATGCGGAGCTATTCATCAAAATTAATTTTGCACATTAATGCGCACTGGATATTCGGGTAGCAAGGAAAATAATAAAAGCCCCCCCCCCCCCACCTGACCCCACCCTCTCATCAACGCATACAAACAATAGACAACAAAGCCTATATGACAACAACAGCACAGCGTAGCCTGTCTTCAGGCCCTGTATTAAGACATCTAAATGAAAGTTCTATAACTACTACAGAGATAAATTTATGATACTTTATTACTTCCCCATTGCTCAGAATACAGGGCCTGTTGAATTACGTTTTGGAAGCAACCTGTTTTCAGACCGGCTATTATCTGTGATTATTACCTGACCTCTCTAGCAGACGGTCACAAACAGTTATAATGGGTACTGTCTCAGAGATTAATTATTTTACAACTGGTTCTGCTGAATCCTGTTTTATTGCAGAAGCATAACTAATGTTGTGGTCAGACTTTATTTTGGCCAGTTAATCCTTAAAGCGCAAATCTTGACTGCAGCAGACGACAAATTTTGTGACACCTTTCTTAATTTTCGAGAAATGATATTTTATGAGAATCATCTGCCGGCAAAGGATTTTTATGAAATATAACTTAATTGTTATTTTTGAAAAAGCCACAAAATTTGAAATCGTCAGCTGCTGCAAATTATAGGTGGCGTTTTATGGGTTAACTCTTTGCTTGCTGGGTAATTTCTCATGCTTTTGATGTAGTCTGCTGACATTTTTTCTTCTTCAAAAAATCATCCAGAAACATGCCTTCCAGAAACACTAACAAAGTGTCAAATAGTTTAAATCTAGATCAAGGCTTATGTTCTGTCAGTTCTGATCTGGATCCAAACTGTTTGCAAAGATTATCAGCAGACAAATGATTTCGATCCACATCAGGATCAATGTTATGTTGGTTCTGATCTGGATCCAAACTGTTTGCAAAGGTTATCAGCAGACAAATAGTTTAGATCCACATCAGGACCAATGTTCTGTCGGTTCTGATCTGGATCCAAACTGTTTGCAAAGGTTATCAGCAGACAAATTGTTTCTATCCACATCAGGACCAATGCTCTGTCGATTCTGATCTGGATCCAAACTGTTTGCAAAGGTTGTCAGTAGACAAATGGTTTCGATCCACATCAGGACCAATGTTCTGTCGGTTCTGATCTGGATCCAAACTGTTTGCAAAGGTTATCAGCAGACAAATGGTTTCGATTCACATCAGGGTTCTCAAGACCAATGCTCTGTCCGTTCTGATCTGGATCCAAACTGTTCACAAAGGTTATCAGCAGACAACAAAGTATCCACTTGAGCACTATCTGTGTTAAATATGCAAATGCCTTGTTTATTTTAAATAAATGCCCCCTCTCCAGTCATTGCACCCCCTATATCTATGTGATTTAAATATATTTACATTTTTACAGCAAGCCTTTAATATTTAGAATTTTTGCAACCATTCATAGCCTCATGAACAACACAAAATTTGACTGACAGCTGCCCAGCTCACTTGCCCATGCAATTCGCTTCAAACATTATATTAATTCCCCAGAAGTGACACTGGTGTTGTGATTCACAGCGAGCCACGCATGAGTTGCACGTGCAAAAAAAGCTTCTTGTTTGCTCCATTGGCTGTCCATGTCCACACTGGCTGTTCCTCTTTTCTGTTTTACACTCCAACAAAAATAGTTAAGACGATGAAATGTTAAATACAAAATTGTTTTATCTCCTAAATTATAAAGAAGTTCTATATATTAGTTATTTAAAACAAAATGTAAATATATGCAATAAATTCAATTTTTGGAAGTTTCATGGAATCATGAATAATTCGGGTCTCTTGCAAAGTTAACGTGAAGCCCTTCGAGTTTCCCTTACTTTGCAAGAGACCCGAAGTATTTATGATTCAATGAACCTTCCAAAAATAGAATTCACATCTTAAATATGCATTTGGACAATAAAATGAGATTTAAACTGACCTGGCCGAACCATTTTTTTTGTGCAGACCTACAATTTTTATTTCCATGTAAAAAGAAAAAAATATCATACTATTCCAAGCTTCTTTTTACATTATTCCCATGAATATAGTCAAAATAAGGAAAACATGCTTATTTATGCTTCTGTATCATTATTCAAAGTTAACCAACCAGTAGTGTGCAAAAAGGATGTGAAATAGTTTTGACTGTTTTGCACAGACAGTACAAAATCTGATCTAATGCCGCGTTATCTGGGTTTTCACTGTTTGCCGATGTCCTACAAAAAGGACGCTAGGCTTAAATAGGTTTAATCAAGTATCTCATACTGCAAAAAGTTATGTTATAGAAAGAATAGTTATTGTATGTTTTTGCGTCTGTGCGGGAGATAATCCACTGGCTAAAGCTTGTGGATTATCGTCCTGTATAGACACACAAACAATACATTGTATCATGACTTTGGCGCATTTCGTTCATTAAGTTCGACAAGACCCTATCTTTTTAAGGGGAGAAGCTTCAAACTGTATCCTTTTTTCTAGATTTGGAAATTATTGAAGATATACAATAATATCCCGGAAAAAACTCAGTTTCGAAATTTCTTTCCACGGCAGGTGGTGATCACAAATGCACTTTTAATATTTATATCAAAGTTTGTTTGGATTGCCAAAATCAAGTTTTTCTATCGCCAAAACAATGCATGCAGAATACAGATATATTGCATCGCCAAAATGTGTAATTTTAGATCAAAAATACAGTTTTTGGCAATTGTTAATTCCCCCATGATTGAATGGAACCTTCTAGTCTATAATCCAGTCTAAAACATTGCTATATCAGATGAAAAAATACAGAAAGGACATTTATCCCTTGTCCTCCTTTATATATTGAAATCACACGTTCACTTCTATTTTCCAGTTAGGTCAGTTGCATGATTTCAATTAAAACATTGGAATCTGAGGCCACATGGAGAACTGTAGATTCTGATCAAATGACATGGTCAGATGCCGGCTGATCTGGATCTACATTATTTAGTAGTAGTAAAAGAGGGTATTATAAGGTTCAGCAGGGCAAGAGTTAATTAGTAAAGCTAAATTCAAATACATATACGAAGATTTTTTCGGCATACCAATGTTTCAGACTGGAGCCAGTCTAGAGCATTTCTAGCAATATCGGTTCAAGAAATTTCAAAACCCCAAAAGCCTAGAAAATCTTGACTGATAGTCAAATCAACTGACCACAAAGCCATAAACCTTGAAACATTCTGCTGCTACTGTATATTTCTGATTAGTCAACGATTATTAACAATGACCTCACTGGATGGGATGAAAATTTCCAGCTTTAGAGACCGTTAGACAATTTCATGCTCCAGCGTAATTCCCCAGACCAGTAAATAAGACAGTCAGTGATTTTTTTTTCTTCAGAGATGTAAATGCTTGTTTATGTATGTGCACATATTTTACTATTTTTCTATTTACTGGTCTGATACCAGTCTACAGCACAGCGCTGTATACATTCTTCAATGAAATCACAAGTCACTTATTGTCCACCATACATTTGGAGGCTGAACAAAGAATCTTTTTTTCAGCAGCATAAGAGACTCAAATTATCTCTCTTTGCATGGAAAATGGTCGCCTACATGTTGGTTTCAAGATGCCTGTTAAAGAATTCAAGATTGCATAAGAAATTACCTGCCCAAACAAATTTTTAACAAAGTTAAATGCTGGAGCAAACAAAAAAGGTATTTTTTGCAAAAATTTCTTCGCTCAAAGTTTCATATTTTTGGCTATAAAAAACTGCGACGACAAAACACAAAATCTGATCTGGGAATGATTTTGCAAATTTTGGGGCAAACCATGCGTAGACAAATAGTATCGCGAGTTTCGTGTTTTTCGAAGACAAATCGATCTATTTTGGACTAATTGAACTATAGTAGATAAAAAATGAAGTGTTCCCGGCCTGGTATACCATGTTTATGTTCATATGTATTTCCAGATTCAACATGAATTCCATGACAGCGCTGCTGAGCAAGAAATAAATTTTCCTTTTCCAAATTCACAATGAGGTGTAATTCCATAATTGATTCGCTCTATCATCTGCAAATAATAATATTAACAATTGCCAATAAAAAATACATTAGTTTTCCAGAAATAATGATTTAATGGCGATTTGACAAGTGTCGGTCAGGTATGAAAGCCCCTGCTGCGCCCTGCCATGTCACTTGCGTTAGTGGCAGTTTACCGTAAATTTCTTAACTGTCGATTAGTAGACGATTACTGAAACATTTGTCCTAGGTGTATGTTTACTAGAAGAGTGGGCATGGGTGCTTTTGGCATGCAACAAAATATATTATTTATAATATAATAATAATAACGCACACACTCAATAGGCCCTTTTTCATTTGTTGTTACAGCTGGACATTTAATTGGTCAGATAAACTTGGAACAGTTAATTGACCTGTGACTGATAATTAAAATTGGTAATCAGGTGCAATTAGGGATAATAACATGTATATTGAATACAGTTGATATATTGTGCCAATGAGCAACATTTCTGCATATGACTGCTTGGATGCTTCTGTTAATGATATCAACAGATTTTGAATTCTTTTATTATTTTTTAAATCTGTAAATACAGACTAAAAGTAGAATGAATGACAAAGAAACTGATGTTTAAATCATTAAAATCCATCAAGAAATAAAAAAAGCTACACTGGTTTAAACATTTCAGATTGTCATTTTTTTTACCTGCGTCATTTTTACCTGCGTCGCTTAAGCGAAAGCAGGTCTAGTAGTGGATCCACTCCATCCTTCTGTCGGTCCGTCTGTCTGTCCCCAACACTTTTGGGGTGCCTAGTTTGTGTAATCTGTAACTCCAAAAGATTTCATTTCTTTTTATTCAAACTTTGTATAATGATTGTTCACGCACCTTCTACACACCCTTAAATTCATGAAAGGGCTCAAATCTCTGAAATTATTCAGATCCCCACCCAAAATCATATATGTAATGTTATTCCTTATGATAAGAAGCATTCAATTACACAGACCAGAATGTCCCATGGGGGTGAGCCCCACCATGCCCACCCCCTTCTCTTCAAAAAGGCTTTATATCTCTGAAAGCATTCAAAAAAACACCATTCTGTATTTTTTGCATACGTATTTAGACTTATGGGACTTCTATATTTACAGACAAACCATGGTTCATGGCATGCAAGAGATTGATAAACACAAAATACAGATGCAGGATGTCCAGGTTCCTCTTGAAGTCTTTGAGTAAGTTTCAAATCTTATGACCCAGCCCTTACCATGCTGGATATTGTTTTCATATACATGCAGGCCCCCAGATAAGAATGCTTAACAGAAAATTATTTTTCTTATTCCTCAACCAAAACATATGTTGTGGGTACTCAAAAGAACCGTCTCAACGAGACGGTTCTTTTGAGCACCCAAAACACATGTTTAAACTGATGGGTAAGTAAATAATCACAATTTTATGCTAAATTATTTTGCTTAACTGGCCCTATGTATACATGTACTACACTCCTCCCCATTTTTAGGGCTGTAACGATAGTTACCTAACAATACAATAGGCCTGGTATCACTGTTACAGTTTTGGGGCAACATGAGAGATCTAATATCTGTTGAATAAAAGCAAACACAAATCAGATGCTACATGTAGTCTTGGTTGAGATAAAGAAGGAAAATTAAGCCTGGGCAGAAATATCCTAGCAATGTCCCTGCACAGGGTTTATTCTAGGCGTGGGGGGATTCCCTGGGTGCTCGGACATTTCGGCCACGGACATTTTGGCCTAGGACGTTTCGGCCACAGAAAATGCTGAAGGTGGACGTTTCGGCCAAAACCATAAATTTTGGGTTTGGGATGTGTGCATGCATAAATGTGTGATGCATTTCATAATCTTTTGAAATCAAATATGCATGTGAATACTTACAGTTGATTCAAAGATGCATGATAATAAGAGTATGCTATTTTTCGTAAGAAGAGGTAAATTATGGTGTATTTTATACAGCAGAAAATGATTATGAAATACCTGATAAAGTACCGATTACCTGAATTAGTTTATATTTTTTGTTTACAACAATTCTTGTGTAACAATTGATGAATATTAACTACTTTCATGCTGAATCTGGGTTTATCTTTTTTCTTCAAAACACTGCAGATCCAGATCTGTGCAGCCAGCTCCCTACCTGATCAGGATCCACACTGTTTTCATCTCTGCTTGTAAATACATGCAGTTGAATAACTGATAAAATTTGGTAGAAATACTATGTATAGTATATAAGATTATTCAGTCAATTATTTCCTAAGAAATGCATCACACATTTATGCATGCGTACACCCCAACCCGCAATTTATGGTTTTGGCCGAAACGTCCACCTTTGTCATTTTCTGTGGCCGAAACGTCCATTGCCGAAATGTCCAGGCCGAAACGTCCTAGGCCGAAATATCTGTGGCCGAAATGTCCTACATTCATTCCATGACCCCACCCCTCAATTTTTGAAAGATCCCCCTAACATTTAGAAGGTTGGCCAGGGAGTGATACTTTTATATAGACAAAGACGAGAAAATAAAATTATAGTCAAAACCTAGTGAAATGCTCACTTTTGCTAAACACCCCCCCTCCCCTTGTTTTCAAATCTTAGAAGGAACACTGCCTACATATACTATGGATAGCATATACATGTACTATGAATAAACCAATTCCATAGAGATGAGCATCAGTTTTTCTTCATCCAAGATAACTATAAATTTGCATTTCACATAAATTTTCACATTCAGTACTAAAACCCAGAAAAATGGCCACTCTCAAAAAGATCAAAAATTGGTTTTCAAGACCAATTATAGCATAATGCAGGTCAAAAGTATTGCAGAATGTTCCATCAGGAGCATTTTGCAATGCTTTCGACATTCATAAAGCTACCATTTGTCATTTAGGTCTTTGTTTTGTCTTTTTTGAGTGGCCATTTTACACAGGTTTTACTGTAAATTAATTATAATTAACAGAAGTGTGCTCTCTTAATCTGAACCAAATGTTTTTAACTGAATTACAAAATGTTTATTTTTTGTCCAGATGATTTGATTTTGGTACATGTATATTGTACTTGTCACAACAGCATGCAGCCAAGTAGGCCCCCAGATAAGAGTGTGTTCTGAAAATCATTTTTCTTATTTCTCAACCAAAACATATGTCTTGGGTACTCAAAAGAACCATCTCGATGAGACGGTTCTTTTGAGCACCCAAAACACATCTTTAAACTGATTGATAAGAAAACAACCACAATTTTACACTAACAAAATTTGCTTATCTGGCCCTATGGCCAAGATTCAGACTAGCCTGTACTTCCATGCAGTCTAGCAGAGCATTAACTGCTTGTATACACAAAGTATGGCTTTGGATGAAGATTCCGATCAAATATTAGAACTGAAGCCCTACTAGTTAACTGCATCCGCATGTATGCAATACAGGATAAAATGAAATTGAGCAGCATTTCATGTTAGAATGTCCAGCATATAAGCTTCATCCGGAGGATTTTATTCTAAAATTCGAGATAGTAGTAGTTCTAAAATTCGAGATAGTAGTAGTTATAAATGGGCCTTACTCATATTTGTTTTAATAATAGAAAATATTTGTATGGTTTACTTTTAAATAGTAAAAATGGTATTATTGTAAAATTAATGATCAAACGTATAAGATCTTTGCTTAATATTCGAGAAACATTGATTTAACTGGAATGATAAGATCATCATCATTGCTCCAATACCTTAAAATTTCATTGCTTCATGTAAATTGCATATCACTTTTATATGTCTGCTATGACCATTCATTGTGGATGCGTTAGCGCAATTAATTCATTGTCATTGTATGAAAATGGACTATGCATTGCCATAAGACCCAAAATTCAGGCTTCTAGATAAGAGTCATCCTCCTTAACCTGGGCATGAACCATTCCATTCCTCTGGATTCTAATGCAGAGTAAGGGAATGGGTCAGGCCTGGGCTACAGAGTATGGATAATAGTGTGTAATTAAAAATTGATTTCCTTATTTCTCAACAAAAACATATGAGCCGCGACATGAGATTTCCAACAATGTGGCATTTTGACAAGTGTAGACTAGACGAGCCTGTGTAGCCTCCTTTTAAGCTTAGAAAATTAAAATGCTGTTCGGTCAGTAGCTCACTAATCATAGAATATTCAAGCGACTAGCAAGTGCTCTGATCAGACAGTTCAGACTGTGTGTATGCACAGTCTGGTCTGAGCCTTTGCTGGTCTCACATACCATGTTGTTGGAAATCTCATGTCAGGGCTAGTGTGTTGTGGGTTCTCAAAAGCACCCCAAACAAATGTTAAAATGGATGGATAAGAAAGTATTTACAATTTTATGCTATATTTTTTTCAATAAAAACATATGTTGTGAGTGCTCAAAAGATGGTTCTTTTGAGCACTCAAAACACGTAAAACCAGATGAATAAGAAAGTATTCACAAAATTATGCCAGTTTTTTTTTTATCTCAGCCTATGAAAATTTCATTACCTCAGACCCATGAGATTTTCTAACAATGTGGTATGTGCGACCAGCACAGCCACAGATCAGCCTGCGCATACCGGCAGTCTGATCAGAGCCTTTGCTAATCGCTTGCATATTCTATGACTCTTAAGCTACTGGCCCAACAGAATTTGGAGTTTCTAAGCTTTAATAAAAGGAGGCTGCACAGGCTTGTCTGAGTCTACACATGTCGAAATGCCACATTGTTGGAAATCACATGTCGTGGCTCATATGGGCCTCGACGTGAAAAAACCTGTCTTCGGGGTTGGAGAACAACACAGGTGCAGACCAGCCTGCGCATCCGCGCAGTCTGATCAGCACCTTTGTTATTCGCTTTTCAGAAAGTATCATATATATAAACTTGCTACAGGCGAAATTTCAATTCTCTAGCTAGTCGGTGTAGCTGAGGAGACTGGTTTGAAACATCATAGTCTGAAACCCCTAAGACAGGTTTTCTCACGACAAGGCCCATATGTTCTTTTTGTTTTCAGTTACATTGATCAGGGGAAGAATCCAAATTTATATACCAAAGACTGTCTAGAGAAGGCTCTTAGTAAAAACGAACAAGTGAAAGGAAAAATAGATAATTTAAAGGTAGTAAAAATTGCTTTCTCATCAACATAATATATTAATAGACTTTTTGCTTACTGTAAAGGCGGCAACTTTTACAGGTATATTCATGTGTGGGCGTCGTTTGGCTATTTCATCTGTTAAAGGAAGGGAGATCAGGTTTTATTTATAATTTGGTAAAGAGTTAATAAGCTTTTTGGGCAACACAAACGTGCGTGCAATTCATGAAAGTCCTGACCGTATATACTGACCACATGTATTACCCCTTAAAGTGAAAATCACAAAAACTTGTATGTTTTTGTTGTCTGCTGATATATTTTGAAGCCTCTTTAACAAACAGTGTAGATCCAGTCTGATCTGGGTCCACACTGTTTGCATCTATACTTATGTTAAACAATAAAGACACTTTCAAATGTAGTTATTTTGCTGGTGTTTTAAAGTTTAAATAATTACTGTCTTTAGGTACAATGATACAGTTATCTTTGAATAAATTCACACCTCATTTTCAGTTTTTACCCATGTCTAAAGTAGACCAGTCTTATTTACACATTCATGAGGTGCCACCTTTACAGTAACCAAAAAGTTTGATAATACAAAGCCAGGCCTGTAGATAAGGGTATATAATTCAATTGTAATTTTCTAATTTCTCAAGCAAAACATGAAATGGGTACTTTACGAGACAGTTCTTTCAAGCACCCAATATATTGTAAAAATAACAACTGATTTTAAGAAAATTTTCACCATTTTACACTTAAATTTTTTTTTATCCACTGACACAGTAGTTTTGGCGCTGTCCGTCCATCCATTCTGTCCGGAACCATATCTCTATTGGTCATATTTGATGCATTATTGGTATAAATGATTAGTTTCATGGACAGTCGACACCCCAGAAGTTTTGTCAGAATAGACTCATTATCACTGAAGTTATTGCCCTTGACTTAGAATTCACATGCCTCAAAGCTATTTTATCTGGCTACTTCTCACTATGGGCCATGATTGCACAGTGCCTGTAGATAAGCAAGAAAATGTCAAAAATTTTACCCCAACCCCCTGACCCCTTAGGTGGGGTCAAAGGTCAAATGTTTAAATTTTGCAATAGCTGCATATTTAGGAGCATTTGTGCGTAATAAGTGAATATGGACCTTAAGCTTCCCCCTCTGATATTTCCTGTCTAAATGTATGTGTGTGCGACTGCCAGTATTTAAAAGAACTGTCTCAATGAGACGGTTCTTTTAGGTACTTACATCAAAAATATTTGACGTGAAATAATCAGGGTTTTCTTTGGTTATATGTAAATTACATTCCGTTTCCCATTTAATTCAAACTTTGGATAACTCAGGTGAAAGAAAATTTTGGTCCTTTTGAATTTTTAATAAAGAGGTTTGTTTTTTACAGAAATTCAAAGCGCTACTGATATTGGAACTAAGCGAAGTATTCCCCAAAGAAATGGCCAACTATAGGGCTCTACGTGGTGATGACCGACCTACCTGAAGAAGTCGACAGCTCTACAGACATAGATGAAGAAAGTATGCCTCAGGGCCAACTGAAAACAGCTGGAACACTTACCAGTCAAGGGACAGTTAACATGGTGCTCACTGTCATAGCTCCCTAGGAGTAGGACTATAGTATACAGTAAAACCTGTGTAAAATGACCACTCCCAAAAAGACTGAAAATTGGTTTTCCATGACCAATTATAAGGGAGCGCAGTGGCTCAGTGGTAGAGTGCTTGACTTGAGACCGAGGGGCCGCGGGTACGAGCCTCACAGGCGTCACTGTGTTGTGGTCCTTGAGCAAGACACATTTATCCTAGCTTAGTACTGGTTCAACCCAGGAAGTCCCGTCCCTGTTTAACTGAAATATTTTTGATGGGACATAAAGAATCAAATCCAACAAACAAACAAATGACCAATTATCGCTTAATGCAAGTCAAAAGTATTGCAGAATGCTTCCTTTGAATCATTCTGCAATACTTTTGACCTTCATTAAGCTACAATTTGTCATTAAGATCTTTGTTTTGCCTATTTTTGAGTGGCCGTTTTACACAGGTTTTACTTTACTCTAGTTTTCCATCTGAACCTTTAACTGCCTCCATTACTTAGTGTGTGCAAACAACAATGATGCTGTTGAGCCTTTGCTGGTGGCTTAGTACGCAATTAATGCCAATTTCAAATGGCCATTTTAGAGAGATACATGTTTATAGACAAACTGCTACATGTATATTGAAAACCAGCTGGAACATTCCTCTCTACTCATGGGAAAGTTTACTAAGTATTGCCACTGATAAAATCCATGGAGCCTTAACTCTTTGCCTCCTAGTGTCAGCAGGCCAGCTGAAAGCTTTTGCAAACAGTTTGGATCCAGATTAGGCCCGACAAAATGTCAGGCCTGATCTAGAGCCAATCTGTTTGACACTCACATGGTATTCCTGAAAGAGTAGATTGTTGAAAATAAATCACCTGATGACAAAAAAGAATAAACATTTCCAGGGAGCAAAATTGATCAGAGTCGTAGTAGTACATGGTGAAACTGTGTTATGATATTATTCTTCACGTACTGTCCTGCCAGCCAAGAGTGACTAGTGACTGCCATAGTTTGTTTACAAGTGCTGTCAACATTTCAACTTAACTTTGGTACCACTCCACTTGAGCAAACATGAACAATAGATCAGCTTGTGTATTCATCCTATCCAGCTGGATAGGATAATACACAAGCGATCTATCAATTGATAGTTGATAGATCGCTTGTGTATTCATCCTATCCTGTGGATAGGATGAATACACAAGTGATCTATTGATTCATGTTTGCTCAAGTGGAGTGTACAAGTTAATGTTTGACTAAGCGATTGTAAACAAAATATTACGTCACTGTCACTCTTTGTTGGCACGACAGTACTTTCATACGTTGTCACTTGAATATGGGACAGCAAAAGTGTTTGTTGCGTCTGCACAGATACTCGGGTTCATTACAGCTATCTCCAGCCTTCAAGAGTGTGTAATTGAATTTTTCTTCTTTTCTGTCTCAACCAAAGCATATGTTGTGAGTACTCAAAAGAACCGTCTCATTGAGACAGTTTTTTAGAGCACCCACAGCATTTGTTTAAATTCGTAAATAAGAAAATGACAATTTTATACTAAAAATTTAGCTTATCTTGAACTATGTATCCTTGATTGCTACTGTGATATTTTTATAGGGCCAATGTTATGGGAAAACTGGACATAGGGTTTGTGACCAAAAATGTAGCTGCAAAGTTTCTAAAAGATCTGGCTCATTAGCTACATCAAAGCATTTGGATGCAGTGTACATGTATATAGCTCTGACATAAGCAATTTATACAGTGAACAATAAATGAGCTGATCAGACCGATCTGCACAGGGGACAAAAATTCCACTCGTCCGCTGAAATCTAGAAAGGTCGAGTAATTCTTCCCAAAGCACTTGTCCTGTAGGACGAGTGTACAGGACGAGTGCTTTCGAAAGAATAACTAGAGGAAGTCATATTACATATTACTCACTTTTAAAAAAGCGATGGGGCTATTGCAATTGCCTCCGTCCGTCACACTATTTTCTCCTAAACCATTGGACGAAACCCAACCAAATTTGGTGTGTGTGTTGCTAACATGAATGGGGTGTGCAATGGCACTTTTTTTTGCCCCGCCCCCTGGGGCCCTGGGGAGGGGCCAAAAGGCCAAAAATTATTCAATATCATGAAATTTCAATTACAAAGTCAATTTCAAAGATTTTTAAACCAAACTTTGTGTGTCTACTCACAAATGAGAGATATAAAACATATCAGACGGGTTTTTAATTTGGCCACCTGGGTCATGCCCCAAGGGGGGGGGGGGAGGTTGGGGGTCAAAAAAAAAATTTTCCCGAAATTCAACCAGAGTTAGTGGATGAGTTACTTACATGAATGACACATGCAATGGCACAATTCTTTTGGTACTTGCCCGCCTGGGGCCTTGGGGAGGGGCCAAAAGGTCAAATATCATTAAATCTCAATTACTAAGTCAATTTCAAAGATTTTTAATCCAAACTTTGTGTGTCCTCTCACAACTGAAAGATATAAAACATATCAGACGGGTTTTTCATTTGACGGTCTGGGTCATGCCCCAGGGGAGGGACTTGGGAGTACTGTGGGGGGTTGAGGGGTCAATTTTTTTTCTGAAATTCAATCAGAGTTGGTGTGTGAGTTACTTACATGACTGGCACATGCAACAGCACAATATTTTGGGCCCCCGCCCCCTGGGGCCTTGGGGAGGGGCCAAAGGTCAAATATCATTAAATCTCAATTACTAAGTCAATTTCAAATATTTTTTAACCAAACTTTGTTTTCTTACAAATGAAAGATATCAATCATATTAGATGGGAATTTCATTAGGTCCACTGGGTCATGCCTGAGGGTACTGGACTTGGGGGTGCAGGGGGGTCAAAAATTTAATTTTCTGAACATGGTCATGTGGCATATCAAATTAAAGGGGATGAACAGTAGCCTTAGTCTACACTGAATATTTTTATCCTACAATCAAATTGGTGATCTTAGGATAGGGTCAAAGGGTCAATTACGATTAGATTTTTTCAAGCGCGTGGGGATTTGCAATGGCGAATGTGTTCTAGTCTTTATTGCGTACGCTTTTAAAGGGCATGTGTTTGCAGGACGAGTGAAAGTTGTAAGTCACTCGTCCTGCAGGACAAGTCCAATATTTAAATATTTTTGTCCCCTGCTGCACATATATTATTCACATACATCATAAACACAAGGAGCCCAGTAGCTTAGTGCTAGGCTACATTTTAGATAAAGAGGTCACAGGTTTGAGTTTCATTCTGTTGTTGAGGAATGCACTTCCGGCCTTTAGTTAAGAGTGTGTAAAAGAAAAAAAAATTCTAATTTCTCAACCAAAACATGTTGTGGGTACTCAAAAGAACCGTCTCAATGAGATGGTTCTTCTGAGCACCCAAAACATATGCTAAAAAATATGGGTAAGAAAATATTTACAATTTTACACTGAAAATTTTTGTTTATCTAAACCTATGCACATTATTCTCATTGCTCAGACCCTGTTTCTTTGGGAAACCATCTTTCAATGACCATAGCCAGATGACATAAACTCTTTCCTTGCTAGCAGCGACTTTTGTCATCTGCTGTAACCTTTGCGAACAGTTTTGACCTAGATCAGAACCGACAGAATGTCTGTCCTAATCTGGATCCAAACTGCTTGCCTCTAATGATATTCACGAAACAAATTTTCTGAAAAAGTTTATTATAAAAAGTATCCTCAGACGATAACAAAAACATTAAAAATACCCAGAATGCAAAAAGGGCTGCTGAAAAGAGTTAATAAACTAATTCAATGTCTTGTTTTGTGTTGTGTATTTGAATAGCAATGCATTTTATGGTTTTATAGATTTTAATGCTCTCCTGTGAGCTTTTTGCTGGTCTCCAATTTGATAAGTAATACTTTTTATGAAATAAACTCTGACATTTACAAATTCTGTGGCTCTGGTTTATCACATTTCATGTTTCTAACATCATTTGGGTCACAATGCAGGAAAACCTGTTTTCGGGGGGCTTGCTATTAATATAACATCAAAGGGGTTGACCAGCCTGCACATCCGTGCAGACTAATCAGTGCCTTTGTTATTGGCTTTTTGGAAAGTTTCATATCAAAACTTGCTCCGAGCCCAATTTCACTATTCTAGCAAGTCTCTGTAGCTGAGCAGGCTGGTTTTGGTATGACCTGATCGAAGCCCCAAAGACTGGTTTTGTCATGTTGAGGCCCATTTTATCCTCTACATCACAGTGAGAAGAAAGTTTTTCGGGGAGCCCTCCAATTAATTTCTTCTGCAGGGTTCGCACAGACCTGGAAAAGTCCTTGAATTTGACCTTGGTCCTGAAAACTTCCTGGAATTTGAAAAATTGGGCCATTTGTCCTAGAATTGTCCTGGAATTACAAAATCGCCCTTGAAAACATGGGTTGGTCCTGGAAAATTAAAAACAACAACAACAATTCTCCTATTTTATGGAATTTCACCCCTAAATTACAAGTTGTCCGCATAGCTACTCCCACAAATTGCTGAGTTTCTGCACATCTCTGTTAATCTTTTGTGTTATTTTGGTCTTTCTGTTTGCATTTTGGTCCTTATACATGTACATCGTTTAATTCCGTTAATTTCTAGCTATTACACATTTGTTTTACAGGTTGATCCCCTTTTAAGAACACACAGGGTGTCCTCTTCTCAATGAATCCTTGAAGCAACTCTGGGGATATGAGAAAGAAATTCTGTATATTCTAGATAGATTCAGCCGAAATTGAATCCATGAAAAATGTAAAAAGTCCTGGAATTCTATTTTCTTATTTCCGTATGAACATTGTTCTGCAAGTCTAAGAATATACGAGGTATGCAAGAGACACGAACCAGGATGGACGGACAGTGCGATTACTATATGCCTCTCAAAGTTCCTTTGGGGGCATAAAAAGGACATATTAATTTCGTACCAAAGTCCGTCCCTCTACATCTGTCAGTGCATGTGTGCGTTAGTGTGTGTTAGTATGTGTGTGTGTTAGTATGTACGTCCCTCAAGTTTCTTGTAAATGGATCTCTATAGCCATAGCAACTTTCAAACTTAGGTCACATGATGTAGAGGGTACTGAGCAACATTTTGTGTGACCTTGACCACAAGGTCAAATAATTCATTTTCTTGTAAATGCATCTACATAATGGTTGGACGTAGCACCCTCAAACCTTGCAGTTGAATAGGCCACATGATGTAGATGGTACTGAGCAACATTTTATGTGACCTTAACCTGAAAGTCAAAGGTTGAGTAATGTATTTTTTTGTAAATGCATCATCTTAACGGTTGGAAGTAGCAACCTCAAACCTTGCAGGTGAATAGGCCACATGAGGTAGAGGGTACTGAGCAACGTTTTGTGCGACCCTGACCTCGAGGTCAAGGTCAAATAAAGTATGTTCTTTTAAATGCATCTTCTCCTAAACAGTTGAACATAGCAACTTCCAAACTTGCAGGTGCATAGGTCACCTCATGTAGAGGTTAATGGGCAACATCTTGTGTGACCTTACCCCAAGGTCAAGATCAAATAATGTATTTTCTTGTAAATACATCTCCTAAACTGTCGACGTAGCAACTTCAAATTTTGCAGGTGCATAGGTCATATGATGTGGAGGGTACTGGACAACATTTTGTGTGACCTTGACCCCAAGATAAGGGTCAAATAATGTACTTTCTTGTAAATGCATCTTCTCCAACCCAATAAGGTTTCGGCCGTGGGTCGTTTCGGTCATGAGTCGTTTCGGCCGTGGGTCGTTTCGGCCGGGTCATTTCGGCCTGGGTCGTTTCGGCCTGATTTTAGGGTGGGTCGTTTCGGCCTATTTTGGTGGGTCGTTTCGGCCCGATATATCTCCGACCCCCTCCCCCCCCCCCCCCCCCCCCCCCATATGCTACTATATAAATTAGTTCTCTTTTATGATATCTTATACTAGCCTGTGTAGCGCTGCAGTCTGGCAAGAAACCTACTCAGTTGAGAAAAGATGGTGATACATACCCAAACCCATACAAATAATACCAACCTATTCAGAGTTTTTACTGTTTTTAAGTACAAAGTAGGTAAACGGACCAAACTTGAGGGGTCTAGCCCCATTGGATGGCTGCACATTCATGTTTATAGGATGGCTTACCACATGTGCAATAAGTCACATGGGATGGCCCAAATTATATCATGTTTACAAGCCTTATGGTACTTGCAGATGTCGTACTGCATGCGTAAAAACGAGCAGCAAAGGCTAAGATGAGCCTGCACAAATGTTCAATCTTTTCAGAGCCATTAATTACTGGCTGCACATACAAAGTAGGGACTTGGAATAACATATGGGTCGACATCTAGGCATCTGGTGGCACGTGAGATAAAGATGACCCAAATAATAAATTGTAGATTATTCACTTTACTTTATCAACCTACATGTATAATGCGGTGCACAGTGTAACCTACTTTGCATTAATATTCAAACTGGTCGAAACACCGGGGGAAGGGTTGTTCGATACATACTTATGGCTTGGACCATTTTTGGGGGTTCATAAAAATGAATATTTTGGGAGTATGAAGAAATTGTGGAAATTTTTGGGTGGCCATTACATAGGACTAATTTGGGGGATCATTTCTATACATTTTAGGGCTTTTTTTTCTTAAGACAAGGTACAGAATGGGTATTTTTGGGGGGTCACAAAATTTCAAATATTTATTGGGAAATGCCTGATATTCCTCATATTTTTTATTGGGTAAACAGTAGATGCTGGGTCCAAGCCTACGTATGTAGAGTATCCCCGACATGGGCTGAAACGACCCACGGCCGAAACGACTCACGGCCGAAACGACCCACCAAAATAGGCCGAATCGACTCACCCCAAAATTTGGCCGAAACGACACGGCCGAAACGACCCACGGCCGAAACGACCCGGATTCCCCAATAACATAGGCCCAGCACCGCAGCAGCCTTGGGACTGGGGCTCCCTTTTTCATTTCTCATGAGTCTGGTCAGGAGAGGGGGGGGGGGGGGCACAGCTATTACTTATAAGCTTTGCGACTACTAGACTACATGGGATTTGCAATGGAGGCAACACCGGAATGGAAGATGGGGTGGGGGGGGGGGCACACACTCCAGCCCCACAGCCTTGGGATTGGGGATAAGTGCCCCCACCCACCCCAAATTTCATGTTTTGTTTGGGACTAGGAGGTGGCACAAAAGTGTTTTATCCTCCGTGCCCAGACTACAGGAGATTTAAAATCCCATCATTTACAAGCCCAGGTCACACTCACAGCCTTGTCTGTGCCCCCACGGTCACCTTTTCTTTCAGCAGAATTGTGGGTAATCTGTTATCATCTAGGTTGCGAGCAATCGGTATTATGTGTTTTTCCCAAATACATGTATGCATTACCATAAATACTCGCAATATATAATGCGTGAAAAAGGTTTTTTTAGGGCACTCGCAGCCTCTTCGGGGGTGCAGGTGCCCCCAAGGCCCCGAGCCGTTGGGGCAATTTGAAAAAAATAGGCAAATCTCAGGTACGGTAAATGTTCTAAAATTTCAAACACTCTAAAATTACGAACACCTAAAATTATCGCCGGAAATAATTCTTAAAACATCCTAAAAAATCGAACACTGCCCTTTTTCGGAAAAGTGAATTTCTAAAATTACAAACACACGTTATTTTCGGCGGCAAATCGATGTCCGTTTATCTGTTGATCCCATCTGTGTGTTCGGTATACTTCGACCGCACATCATGTGAGCGGTAGCGACATTTGGAAGGGTCCATTCTACTTAGATGGGTAATCTGGCATGTGACGTTATATTTCGCATGCCAGCGTGCGACGTTACACATTTTTCAAGGTCACCAGCATTGATGAACTTGATGCACGGACAAGTTCCTGCAACGATTCCGAAACTGCTTTGACTAACCCTATTGAGTATATGTATCCACTCAAATGGCTAAGATCATTATTTATTACTGACCAAACATTGACCTTCAGGCTGCGATTTTATGCACGTTGACTCACACAGAGCAATCTCAATAGTGTGCTGTGACACATACTCGCTTTTTTTTTTTTTTAAAATACCAGCCCCGAAGAGAGAGAGAGTGGCCGAAAATGAGATGATCACTTTAGCGAGAGAGAATGAAATAAGTTGATGTATAGTGATTGCCGTGAACCTTTGCAACACAAGGGGTCATTCGGCTTTGTGCAAAATGCAGAGATAAATCGTGCAAGTCGCATGTTTTTTTCTCACCGAGACATCCAATGCGGAAAATAAGGCCACCGTATATTTAATATTTACCGACGCCTGCAAGAACTCCCTCATTTTTATTCACGGTACATTACCGTTAACTTAATGCTGAAATATGTGTGATTCTCACACCCCCTCCCCTCCCTTTTAAGCATTTTAAAGGATTTCCCAGTTTGGCAATATGCCCAAGCCACGTGCCACACGGAGGGCACTTCTATCATTCTATGCGTGAGCTCTTTTCTTGAACACAGCTTGGACCCGAGCATGAAATCAACATGCGCGGAGCCCCATATGAGCTGGTAAAGACCTTGCTGGTACTTATGACAGATGTAATCGGAGAGCATGTGTGTTTGCACAATCTCGTCAGGGTCTCGCTCACTAATAAAGTTTAAAGTGGATGAAGACTCTAGCCCCCAAAAAAATCTTGACATCTACGTACGTTGTCTTTAAAATACTTGTCGGCGGTTTTCTAAGTACATGTAATAATGGCTATTCCTATCAATCAAAATCATCAAATTCCTCAAAAATGGAACATTTTAACAAACTGTTGAGCCGATCGCGGCGTGTCTGTTTGTCCACATGAAACTGCTCATGGAAGGACCTACGAGTTAATTACCGGTATAATGTACGCACAGACGCACATACATGAACCAAGAAATAAATTGATTGTAGCACGATTCTGCAACTTGATGAATTTAATATTTACATATTTAATTTTATGAAATAAGCCAGTTCATGAGATTATGGTACCTATCGCGCCCCAGACGAGCCTGCGCATCCGCGGAAAATCGCCAGCGCCTTAACTGTCCAAATACACATAGAAGGAATGTAGATGAAGGTGCCTGCCTTAATTTTGGGTAATATAGCCCCACTAAGTGGCTGTGAATTTAAAAACAATCTAGCCCTTGCGATGATCGTGACATCTCGTACCACACGTCTGTATATGTATGCACCCCAACTTTGTTACATGCGAAGATCAGCCCGCGCACTGCACAGTCTTATCAGCACCTTTGTTTCTGGAACAAAACATTAAACATTTTGTCGGATCAGATCTTGGCCGAAACTGTCTGCTAAAATTAGTTTGTCACATCCTTTGTGGGGAGGGGGTGCCTCCCAGGCCCCCCATGGGTCCGGGACTGCTAATAGTATCAGCCGCAGACAAAGGGACAGGGTAATGGTTCACGGACATGTTCGAGATCAAAGAAGCCGACATTCAGACCACGTGTTGTTGTTGTTTTAAGACTCAGGTAGCATGCGGTGGCTTTGGCGCACGAAAGCAGACTTAGCACCCAAACGTAACTGCCTAGCTGTGGCTCCTTTTCATGGGTTTGCATGAATAAAACAAACAATTTCAATGAACTCGAGCATGAAACGGCACACTGCGTGCATGAAAAACTAGATTTGTGGTACTTATCTGAATGTTTCCTTTTCTTTGAGATATAAATGTACTCAGCGTATCGTACGCATCGGCTCAAAGCCAATATAACATAAATTGATCTGCAACAATGTGGTATTCTGACGAGTGTAGACTCAGACGAGTCCATGCAGCCTCCTTTTAAGCTTACAAACTTCAAATGATGTCCAGTCAGTAGCTTAACACAAGCGACTAGCAAAGGCTCTGATCAGACTGTACATTTGCGCAGGCTGATCTGAGGCTGTGCTGGTCCCACATACCACATTGATGGAAATCTAATTATATTCTTTCGAGGCATCGGATGCAAAGACGGACGTGCGCTTACATGATTAATTCTTGGTATGCCTGTTTGCCTTGGCAAGACATCGGAGATCTTCTGGATCCAAACTACTTGTAAACTTTGAAAGTAGGTGGTAGAGAGAGAGAAAGAGAGAGAAACTAGCGCTTGCATACGAATCTCTTGTCATCTAAGATACTTGGAGATCCTTCTCGTTCGGATCGGCTTTAGCACGATAAAGTCGGATATTCGACAGTATTGATGCTTTGCATGCTTTCTATCGCATGCCTAAATGTTTAAATTGACGAAACATTCTTTCCTGAATTCCATTCGGGTCTGATCTGGATCCAAACCGTTTTTGCAAATGTAAATTGAGAGAGAGAGAGACTGGTACATGCACATCCTTTCGGGAAAATCTGAGTGCATCGACAGATCGACAAGCAGAGAGAGAGAGAGAGAGAGATATGTGTGTGTTCTTATTGAATTTCCTCATTTTTTTAACTCGGAGAACTCGTCTACGTATTTCAAAGTTTCGTGTATATCTTTGCAAAAAAATCTGATCGACGAGATGTCCTTGAGTGACTATATTAACATGCGCAGATGGAGAGCAAGCGAAAAAGCGTTTTGGTTTTCTGAAGGAAGAACGAAAGTATAGCGATTCATCGGTAGTCCGAGGTCAAATAAGTGGACTTTCACGACTTGTAAGTAAATTGAGTGACATAAAATGCAGGTGCCTGGCTCTCAACGTGGCAGTTACCGCACGAGCTGGACATTTTACTGACTCAGTCCGCAAGAATTTAGCGGCCCCTTGAAAAAAGAGTAGATAGCGCAGAATCATATCGCCGTGTTTTCAACATGTTCTACCACATTTTTATATGCATATATACCGCTTTTGCTCATGATAAAGACCACATTCTAAAATTACGAACACTAGCATTTTTTCTGAAATGTAATTTCTAAAATTACGAACAGCGGAAAAAATAATTATTTTTTAGTGTTCGAACTTTTAGAACATATACCGTAATTGTCAGAGAATTTGTTTTAAAAAAAAGTTTCAAGGTCATATATATTACAAACTAATAAACTGATGGTAGTTTCCAGGTTATAGCCCTGGGTTATATGAGAAGCAACCTGATATTTCCAATACTGTGGTATGTTCGACCAGCAAATCCTCAGATCAGCCTGCACATATGTGCAGTCTGATCTGAGCCTTAGCTAGTCACTTGAATATTCTGAGTGTTAAGCTACTAACTGAACAGCATTTGGAGTTTCTAAGCTTAAAAGAAGGCTGTACATGCTCGTCTGAGTCTATACATGTCAAAATGCCACATTGTTGGAAATCACATGTCGTTCCTCATATATATCTTACAATGTGTGAGATGATTCTTTAAAGCACCCACAACCTAATCTTGAAAACAGATGAAAATACTGATGTACATTTATTAAAAGTTCAACTTTGCAATTGCTAGACTGAATAAATGATAAGTTAGTATTAGAAAATGGTTGTGTCTTCATTAGCAGCACAAAAAAGGCAAGTTTTGTTTGGTTTGACTCTTTATTTCTTAGTCAACAATTTTTCAGTTATGTTGGGATGGGTCTTCCTTGGTTGACACAATGCAGTGCCTCCAGTGAGGCTCAAATCCATATTAAACAGTTTTACACTATTAAAATGACCTCAATTAATAGGATTACATCTCACAGAAAAGGCTTAGATAAAAGTACTTTTTAAGGACTTAAGAGTGATCCTCCAGCACTCTTCAAGGCAGATTTTTTTCAAGGACTTCTCAAGCCTTTCATATTTTTAAGTACAGGCCCCCAGATAAGTGTTATTGAAAAATATCATTTTTATTTCTCAACCAAAACATATGTTGTGGATACTCAAAAGACGGTTCCTTTGGGCATCCAAAAAATATGTTAAAAAACTGATGGGTAATAAAATATTGGCACTTTTAGGCTGAAAATATTTGCTTAACACTATCTTGAGCACTGTCTGACACAAATGGGCCTCGACACGAGAAAACCTGTCTTCGGGGGTTTGCGAACAACAAGACGCGGACCAGCCTGCGCATCCGCGCAGACTGATCAGCGCCTTTGTTATTTGCTTTTTGGAAAGTTCGATATCTAAACTTGCTATAAGCGAAAATTCAATTTTCTTGCTAGTCTCTGTAGCTGGGGTGACTGGTTTGATTTTCGCTTTGTCGAAAACCCCGAAGACAGGTTTTGTCGCGTCGAGGCCCATATAACAAAAGCTGCAGGTTTTGGGGCTTAAAAAAGTTGTCTCTCATTCAAAGTTTAGAGTTCATCATCTATTGTCCTCAATCACTATGGTTCTATAGGGGTTATCATCTAACTCTACAAATAAGTATCGGTACTGGTACTTTCCCTCAACCTGAAAAAAATGAGTACTTAAGAATTATTCATAGATCAAAATAACCAAAAATAATAAGCGTATAACTGCCAATATATTCTAACCCATCAGTTGTAACGTTTTGGGTGCTCAAAAGAACCGTCTCACTGAGACGGTTCTTTTGAGTACCCACAACAGATGTTTTGTTTGAGATATAAGACAATAATTTTTAATTACGCACTCTTAACAAGAGGCCTGGTATTTCTTAATAATAAAATTATATTGTAGAGCAGTGAAATTTTTTTAGAAGAAAACAGTCCTAAGAGTTGAGATATATGTACAGAGAAGGCCATGCCTAAACCTATTTGGTTTCCCACTTATAAGAGATGTGTGGGTATGGTAAATGTTCCATCATTTTGAACACTTCTCTTTCTATTCTCAAATAATATGTTGGTAATCAGGATTTCGAATTCACAAAATGATTTTTACAATGGCCAACAGGGAAGACCCTCATCAGCCTGTTTCTTCAGAAAAAATCTAATCTGGGTCTGCACTGTTTGTCTGGGCCTTTTTGGCAGGCAACTACAGGTAGTGTTTGAAATTTTGGAACACTTTATGTAGTTTGTTACTTTCATGTTCATGAGGCTAATGTCAGATTGAAGACTCTCAGAAATAAGCCTGTTTTAATATTCTATAGCCAAATATTGTCAGCATAGTAAGGAAATCACACGACAATTAATAAAAGATGAAATCTTAAGACAGAATACAAACTTTCCTTTCGATTTTTTTTTTTTACTTTACATGTCTGCCTATTGAAATAGGCAGACATGAAAAGTAAAAAAAAATCTCACAATTTTGCTCAATAGGTAGACATATGATAAGTAAAATATATCTCAGAATTTTGCTAAACAGGTAGAGATGTGATAAGTAAAAAATACGGTAAATCTTGTATTAGTTCGTACAGTAAAAAATAATTATTTTTCGATGTGTACGAACTAATAAAAATTATTTTTCTGAGAAACGGGACTGTACGAACTAATAAAATGAAATTCTGAAGATCGAAAAACGGGACCAAAAACATGCGAAAATTGCCAAAGAGGGAGGAATTTCTGTGTTTCCTTTTAGCCTAATCACAGATTGGATGTCTGATTAGTATTTTCAATTAAACTAACATTCTTAATAGCATGGTGAAAGATTGAAAATAAACAACTAAACATAAAAGTCCGGATTGCCGTTTCAACCGACTCACATGCAATGTGCGATATACCCGGTGATATCACCCGGTTACAGGCCAACTTTACATAGGCCTGCTTTACGGAAGAGATGTCACGTCGGACTTGTTCTATGACGATTGTCTTGATTGGAATCATACTCGGACCCACCGGGTCCGAGGTATCATAACAAAAATACAACTTCTGTTCACTACCGACGGCTAGCTCTACAACGTAACAAAGCAATGTATATCGCAGCTTTCGTTTTTGGTTATGATGTAGATCCTTATTTTCTTAGAACCCTCGAAAATGCAGCATAGAAGTAGACAAGACAATACATGTACGTGTACATTCAGTCCTACATGTTAGACGTACGCGTACACTCATTGATTTGGAATGAAAACTGAAAATGAAAATGGCGACTTCTAAATATGAAATATGAACAACTTGAACGCAGAACTCTCATGAATCAGAGTAGTACATTTCTCTGCCTTCATATTGTAAAAAGACCCACAACTTACGTTTTTGCGAATGCTTACTCCATTTAAAGGCTTTGTATGAACACCTATATCTCTGCATAGGTTGGTTGGTTCGAGTCTCCATCATACGTCGTATTCCTTGTGGCGACATAACATGCTCAGCTTGTTCGCACATCCCTTACGTGTTAGCTCGGACCCAATATAGCTCGGTGTTAGGCTGTAAGCATTTTAAGATTATGATAATGGCAATCAATGTACAACCAGATTCACGTATTTTGTCATCTTCGGTCGCTTGACCATGGAAAAGCCATTACATGAGAAAGCAGTCTTTCGTGATTTGAGGCTGACTGACTCTTTTACAGCCAGAAACAGGGTTGGATGCACATGCTAGTCTTTGCACTGCTATTTGAACACCATGCTATCCCGTGTACACCTTGCTTTCCATGCGCGGATCCAGGATTTTTCGTCAGGGGGGGGGGGGGGGGGGGGGGCGGGTCAATCTGACAAAAAAGCCCTGACAACGTTTTTTTTCAGTCCTCGGCTTATTTTACTGAAGTCAAATGGTTAATTTCGAAGAAAACTATCATTTTCATGGCTCCAGAGGGGGTCCAACATTTTCCCAGGGGGGGGGGGGGGGTCCAACTTTTTCCAGGGGGTCCAATTGCTTATACCCTATAGAAACCCATATAACTTGTGATTTTCCAGGAGGGTCCGGACCCCCTGACCGCCTCTGGATCCGCACTTGCTATCTCGACCAGCAGGAGATAGCTTTTTTTCCGTTTAGTCGTCGTTGGTGGTATTTTTCAGTTTTATTTAAATTTTGATAGACCCGGATTCTGTTAGCAAACAGTGGCGTCAGGCGACCCACGTGCGGATCCAGAGGGGGATTAGGGGGTCCGGACCCCCCCCCCCTCTGGAAAATCACAAGTTATATGGGTTTCTTTGGACACTCCCACCCCCTGGAAGAAGTTGGACCCCCTCCTCCCTCTGTAATAAAACCCTTGGATCCACTCTGTAAAACTTT
>CAXHUL010000354.1:0-123295 GCA_964019695.1 Loripinus fragilis | reverse complement strand
GTCAGTAATACAGGGATATATGCAAGTTGGTGCGCAGTTCAGCATACAGGGTGCGCAGCCTAGGAATTTCGAGCAGTACAGGGATACATATGCAAGTTCAGGTGCGCAGCCTGGATTTTCGAGCTACAGGGTGTGGTGAGCCCCATGGGTAGGTAGGTCCGGGTGTCCTGCCCACTGCCTAGTAGGTGTACCCCCGTCGGGTTGGGCTTTTTAGGGCTTAAAAATGCGATGTAGTGGGGCCCAGTAGTCAGTAATACAGGGATATATGCAAAGTTCAGGTGCGCAGCCTGGAAATTTCGAGCATACAGGACTGCCTAGTAGGTGTACCCCCGTCGGGTTGGGCTTTTAGGGCTTAAAAATGGCGCTTAAAAATGGCGATGTAGTGGGGCCCAGTAGTCAGTAATACAGGGATATATGCAAAGTTCAGGTGCGCAGCCTGGGAATTTCGGAGCATACAGGGTGTGGTGAGCCCCATGGGTAGGTAGGTCCGGGTGTCCTGCCCACTGCCTAGTAGGTGTACCCCCGTCGGGTTGGGCTTTTAGCCGAATTTTCGAGCATACAGGGTGTGGTGAGCCCCATGGGTAGGTAGGTCCGGGTGTCCTGCCCACTGCCTAGTAGGTGTACCCCCGTCGGGTTGGGCTTTTAGGGCTTAAAAATGGCGATGTAGTGGGGCCCAGTAGTCAGTAATACAGGGATATATGCAAAGTTCAGGTGCGCAGCCTGGGAATTTTTCGAGCATACAGGGTGTGGTGAGCCCCATGGGTAGGTAGGTCCGGGTGTCCTGCCCACTGCCTAGTAGGTGTACCCCCGTCGGGTTGGGCTTTTAGGGCTTAAAAATGGCGATGTAGTGGGGCCCAGTAGTCAGTAATACAGGGATATATGCAAAGTTCAGGTGCGCAGCCTGGGAAATTTCGAGCATACAGGGTGTGGTGAGCCCCATGGGTAGGTAGGTCCGGGTGTCCTGCCCACTGCCTAGTAGGTGTACCCCCGTCGGGTTGGGCTTTTAGGGCTTAAAAATGGCGATGTAGTGGGGCCCAGTAGTCAGTAATACAGGGATATATGCAAAGTTCAGGTGCGCAGCCTGGGAATTTTCGAGCATACAGGGTGTGGTGAGCCCCATGGGTAGGTAGGTCCGGGTGTCCTGCCCACTGCCTAGTAGGTGTACCCCCGTCGGGTTGGGCTTTTAGGGCTTAAAAATGGCGATGTAGTGGGGCCCAGTAGTCAGTAATACAGGGATATATGCAAAGTTCAGGTGCGCAGCCTGGGAATTTTCGAGCATACAGGGTGTGGTGAGCCCCATGGGTAGGTAGGTCCGGGTGTCCTGCCCACTGCCTAGTAGGTGTACCCCCGTCGGGTTGGGCTTTTAGGGCTTAAAAATGGCGATGTAGTGGGGCCCAGTAGTCAGTAATACAGGGATATATGCAAAGTTCAGGTGCGCAGCCTGGGAATTTTCGAGCATACAGGGTGTGGTGAGCCCCATGGGTACGTAGGTCCGGGTGTCCTGCCCACTGCCTAGTAGGTGTACCCCCGTCGGGTTGGGCTTTTAGGGCTTAAAAATGGCGATGTAGTGGGGCCCAGTAGTCAGTAATACAGGGATATATGCAAAGTTCAGGTGCGCAGCCTGGGAATTTTCGAGCATACAGGGTGTGGTGAGCCCCATGGGTAGGTAGGTCCGGGTGTCCTGCCCACTGCCTAGTAGGTGTACCCCCGTCGGGTTGGGCTTTTAGGGCTTAAAAATGGCGATGTAGTGGGGCCCAGTAGTCAGTAATACAGGGATATATGCAAAGTTCAGGTGCGCAGCCTGGGAATTTTCGAGCATACAGGGTGTGGTGAGCCCCATGGGTAGGTAGGTCCGGGTGTCCTGCCCACTGCCTAGTAGGTGTACCCCCGTCGGGTTGGGCTTTTAGGGCTTAAAAATGGCGATGTAGTGGGGCCCAGTAGTCAGTAATACAGGGATATATGCAAAGTTCAGGTGCGCAGCCTGGGAATTTTCGAGCATACAGGGTGTGGTGAGCCCCATGGGTAGGTAGGTCCGGGTGTCCTGCCCACTGCCTAGTAGGTGTACCCCCGTCGGGTTGGGCTTTTAGGGCTTAAAAATGGCGATGTAGTGGGGCCCAGTAGTCAGTAATACAGGGATATATGCAAAGTTCAGGTGCGCAGCCTGGGAATTTTCGAGCATACAGGGTGTGGTGAGCCCCATGGGTAGGTAGGTCCGGGTGTCCTGCCCACTGCCTAGTAGGTGTACCCCCGTCGGGTTGGGCTTTTAGGGCTTAAAAATGGCGATGTAGTGGGGCCCAGTAGTCAGTAATACAGGGATATATGCAAAGTTCAGGTGCGCAGCCTGGGAATTTTCGAGCATACAGGGTGTGGTGAGCCCCATGGGTAGGTAGGTCCGGGTGTCCTGCCCACTGCCTAGTAGGTGTACCCCCGTCGGGTTGGGCTTTTAGGGCTTAAAAATGGCGATGTAGTGGGGCCCAGTAGTCAGTAATACAGGGATATATGCAAAGTTCAGGTGCGCAGCCTGGGAATTTTCGAGCATACAGGGTGTGGTGAGCCCCATGGGTAGGTAGGTCCGGGTGTCCTGCCCACTGCCTAGTAGGTGTACCCCCGTCGGGTTGGGCTTTTAGGGCTTAAAAATGGCGATGTAGTGGGGCCCAGTAGTCAGTAATACAGGGATATATGCAAAGTTCAGGTGCGCAGCCTGGGAAATTTCGAGCATACAGGGTGTGGTGAGCCCCATGGGTAGGTAGGTCCGGGTGTCCTGCCCACTGCCTAGTAGGTGTACCCCCGTCGGGTTGGGCTTTTAGGGCTTAAAAATGGCGATGTAGTGGGGCCCAGTAGTCAGTAATACAGGGATATATGCAAAGTTCAGGTGCGCAGCCTGGGAATTTTCGAGCATACAGGGTGTGGTGAGCCCCATGGGTAGGTAGGTCCGGGTGTCCTGCCCACTGCCTAGTAGGTGTACCCCCGTCGGGTTGGGCTTTTAGGGCTTAAAAAATGGCGATGTAGTGGGGCCCAGTAGTCAGTAATACAGGGATATATGCAAAGTTCAGGTGCGCAGCCTGGGAATTTTCGAGCATACAGGGTGTGGTGAGCCCCATGGGTAGGTAGGTCCGGGTGTCCTGCCCACTGCCTAGTAGGTGTACCCCCGTCGGGTTGGGCTTTTAGGGCTTAAAAATGGCGATGTAGTGGGGCCCAGTAGTCAGTAATACAGGGATATATGCAAAGTTCAGGTGCGCAGCCTGGGAATTTTCGAGCATACAGGGTGTGGTGAGCCCCATGGGTAGGTAGGTCCGGGTGTCCTGCCCACTGCCTAGTAGGTGTACCCCCGTCGGGTTGGGCTTTTAGGGCTTAAAAATGGCGATGTAGTGGGGCCCAGTAGTCAGTAATACAGGGATATATGCAAAGTTCAGGTGCGCAGCCTGGGAATTTTCGAGCATACAGGGTGTGGTGAGCCCCATGGGTAGGTAGGTCCGGGTGTCCTGCCCACTGCCTAGTAGGTGTACCCCCGTCGGGTTGGGCTTTTAGGGCTTAAAAATGGCGATGTAGTGGGGCCCAGTAGTCAGTAATACAGGGATATATGCAAAGTTCAGGTGCGCAGCCTGGGAATTTTCGAGCATACAGGGTGTGGTGAGCCCCATGGGTAGGTAGGTCCGGGTGTCCTGCCCACTGCCTAGTAGGTGTACCCCCGTCGGGTTGGGCTTTTAGGGCTTAAAAATGGCGATGTAGTGGGGCCCAGTAGTCAGTAATACAGGGATATATGCAAAGTTCAGGTGCGCAGCCTGGGAAATTTCGAGCATACAGGGTGTGGTGAGCCCCATGGGTAGGTAGGTCCGGGTGTCCTGCCCACTGCCTAGTAGGTGTACCCCCGTCGGGTTGGGCTTTTAGGGCTTAAAAATGGCGATGTAGTGGGGCCCAGTAGTCAGTAATACAGGGATATATGCAAAGTTCAGGTGCGCAGCCTGGGAATTTTCGAGCATACAGGGTGTGGTGAGCCCCATGGGTAGGTAGGTCCGGGTGTCCTGCCCACTGCCTAGTAGGTGTACCCCCGTCGGGTTGGGCTTTTAGGGCTTAAAAATGGCGATGTAGTGGGGCCCAGTAGTCAGTAATACAGGGATATATGCAAAGTTCAGGTGCGCAGCCTGGGAATTTTCGAGCATACAGGGTGTGGTGAGCCCCATGGGTAGGTAGGTCCGGGTGTCCTGCCCACTGCCTAGTAGGTGTACCCCCGTCGGGTTGGGCTTTTAGGGCTTAAAAATGGCGATGTAGTGGGGCCCAGTAGTCAGTAATACAGGGATATATGCAAAGTTCAGGTGCGCAGCCTGGGAATTTTCGAGCATACAGGGTGTGGTGAGCCCCATGGGTAGGTAGGTCCGGGTGTCCTGCCCACTGCCTAGTAGGTGTACCCCCGTCGGGTTGGGCTTTTAGGGCTTAAAAATGGCGATGTAGTGGGGCCCAGTAGTCAGTAATACAGGGATATATGCAAAGTTCAGGTGCGCAGCCTGGGAATTTTCGAGCATACAGGGTGTGGTGAGCCCCATGGGTAGGTAGGTCCGGGTGTCCTGCCCACTGCCTAGTAGGTGTACCCCCGTCGGGTTGGGCTTTTAGGGCTTAAAAATGGCGATGTAGTGGGGCCCAGTAGTCAGTAATACAGGGATATATGCAAAGTTCAGGTGCGCAGCCTGGGAAATTTCGAGCATACAGGGTGTGGTGAGCCCCATGGGTAGGTAGGTCCGGGTGTCCTGCCCACTGCCTAGTAGGTGTACCCCCGTCGGGTTGGGCTTTTAGGGCTTAAAAATGGCGATGTAGTGGGGCCCAGTAGTCAGTAATACAGGGATATATGCAAAGTTCAGGTGCGCAGCCTGGGAATTTTCGAGCATACAGGGTGTGGTGAGCCCCATGGGTAGGTAGGTCCGGGTGTCCTGCCCACTGCCTAGTAGGTGTACCCCCGTCGGGTTGGGCTTTTAGGGCTTAAAAATGGCGATGTAGTGGGGCCCAGTAGTCAGTAATACAGGGATATATGCAAAGTTCAGGTGCGCAGCCTGGGAATTTTCGAGCATACAGGGTGTGGTGAGCCCCATGGGTAGGTAGGTCCGGGTGTCCTGCCCACTGCCTAGTAGGTGTACCCCCGTCGGGTTGGGCTTTTAGGGCTTAAAAATGGCGATGTAGTGGGGCCCAGTAGTCAGTAATACAGGGATATATGCAAAGTTCAGGTGCGCAGCCTGGGAATTTTCGAGCATACAGGGTGTGGTGAGCCCCATGGGTAGGTAGGTCCGGGTGTCCTGCCCACTGCCTAGTAGGTGTACCCCCGTCGGGTTGGGCTTTTAGGGCTTAAAAATGGCGATGTAGTGGGGCCCAGTAGTCAGTAATACAGGGATATATGCAAAGTTCAGGTGCGCAGCCTGGGAATTTTCGAGCATACAGGGTGTGGTGAGCCCCATGGGTACGTAGGTCCGGGTGTCCTGCCCACTGCCTAGTAGGTGTACCCCCGTCGGGTTGGGCTTTTAGGGCTTAAAAATGGCGATGTAGTGGGGCCCAGTAGTCAGTAATACAGGGATATATGCAAAGTTCAGGTGCGCAGCCTGGGAATTTTCGAGCATACAGGGTGTGGTGAGCCCCATGGGTAGGTAGGTCCGGGTGTCCTGCCCACTGCCTAGTAGGTGTACCCCCGTCGGGTTGGGCTTTTAGGGCTTAAAAATGGCGATGTAGTGGGGCCCAGTAGTCAGTAATACAGGGATATATGCAAAGTTCAGGTGCGCAGCCTGGGAATTTTCGAGCATACAGGGTGTGGTGAGCCCCATGGGTAGGTAGGTCCGGGTGTCCTGCCCACTGCCTAGTAGGTGTACCCCCGTCGGGTTGGGCTTTTAGGGCTTAAAAATGGCGATGTAGTGGGGCCCAGTAGTCAGTAATACAGGGATATATGCAAAGTTCAGGTGCGCAGCCTGGGAATTTTCGAGCATACAGGGTGTGGTGAGCCCCATGGGTAGGTAGGTCCGGGTGTCCTGCCCACTGCCTAGTAGGTGTACCCCCGTCGGGTTGGGCTTTTAGGGCTTAAAAATGGCGATGTAGTGGGGCCCAGTAGTCAGTAATACAGGGATATATGCAAAGTTCAGGTGCGCAGCCTGGGAATTTTCGAGCATACAGGGTGTGGTGAGCCCCATGGGTAGGTAGGTCCGGGTGTCCTGCCCACTGCCTAGTAGGTGTACCCCCGTCGGGTTGGGCTTTTAGGGCTTAAAAATGGCGATGTAGTGGGGCCCAGTAGTCAGTAATACAGGGATATATGCAAAGTTCAGGTGCGCAGCCTGGGAATTTTCGAGCATACAGGGTGTGGTGAGCCCCATGGGTAGGTAGGTCCGGGTGTCCTGCCCACTGCCTAGTAGGTGTACCCCCGTCGGGTTGGGCTTTTAGGGCTTAAAAATGGCGATGTAGTGGGGCCCAGTAGTCAGTAATACAGGGATATATGCAAAGTTCAGGTGCGCAGCCTGGGAATTTTCGAGCATACAGGGTGTGGTGAGCCCCATGGGTACGTAGGTCCGGGTGTCCTGCCCACTGCCTAGTAGGTGTACCCCCGTCGGGTTGGGCTTTTAGGGCTTAAAAATGGCGATGTAGTGGGGCCCAGTAGTCAGTAATACAGGGATATATGCAAAGTTCAGGTGCGCAGCCTGGGAATTTTCGAGCATACAGGGTGTGGTGAGCCCCATGGGTAGGTAGGTCCGGGTGTCCTGCCCACTGCCTAGTAGGTGTACCCCCGTCGGGTTGGGCTTTTAGGGCTTAAAAATGGCGATGTAGTGGGGCCCAGTAGTCAGTAATACAGGGATATATGCAAAGTTCAGGTGCGCAGCCTGGGAATTTTCGAGCATACAGGGTGTGGTGAGCCCCATGGGTAGGTAGGTCCGGGTGTCCTGCCCACTGCCTAGTAGGTGTACCCCCGTCGGGTTGGGCTTTTAGGGCTTAAAAATGGCGATGTAGTGGGGCCCAGTAGTCAGTAATACAGGGATATATGCAAAGTTCAGGTGCGCAGCCTGGGAATTTTCGAGCATACAGGGTGTGGTGAGCCCCATGGGTAGGTAGGTCCGGGTGTCCTGCCCACTGCCTAGTAGGTGTACCCCCGTCGGGTTGGGCTTTTAGGGCTTAAAAATGGCGATGTAGTGGGGCCCAGTAGTCAGTAATACAGGGATATATGCAAAGTTCAGGTGCGCAGCCTGGGAATTTTCGAGCATACAGGGTGTGGTGAGCCCCATGGGTAGGTAGGTCCGGGTGTCCTGCCCACTGCCTAGTAGGTGTACCCCCGTCGGGTTGGGCTTTTAGGGCTTAAAAATGGCGATGTAGTGGGGCCCAGTAGTCAGTAATACAGGGATATATGCAAAGTTCAGGTGCGCAGCCTGGGAATTTTCGAGCATACAGGGTGTGGTGAGCCCCATGGGTAGGTAGGTCCGGGTGTCCTGCCCACTGCCTAGTAGGTGTACCCCCGTCGGGTTGGGCTTTTAGGGCTTAAAAATGGCGATGTAGTGGGGCCCAGTAGTCAGTAATACAGGGATATATGCAAAGTTCAGGTGCGCAGCCTGGGAATTTTCGAGCATACAGGGTGTGGTGAGCCCCATGGGTAGGTAGGTCCGGGTGTCCTGCCCACTGCCTAGTAGGTGTACCCCCGTCGGGTTGGGCTTTTAGGGCTTAAAAATGGCGATGTAGTGGGGCCCAGTAGTCAGTAATACAGGGATATATGCAAAGTTCAGGTGCGCAGCCTGGGAATTTTCGAGCATACAGGGTGTGGTGAGCCCCATGGGTAGGTAGGTCCGGGTGTCCTGCCCACTGCCTAGTAGGTGTACCCCCGTCGGGTTGGGCTTTTAGGGCTTAAAAAATGGCGATGTAGTGGGGCCCAGTAGTCAGTAATACAGGGATATATGCAAAGTTCAGGTGCGCAGCCTGGGAATTTTCGAGCATACAGGGTGTGGTGAGCCCCATGGGTAGGTAGGTCCGGGTGTCCTGCCCACTGCCTAGTAGGTGTACCCCCGTCGGGTTGGGCTTTTAGGGCTTAAAAATGGCGATGTAGTGGGGCCCAGTAGTCAGTAATACAGGGATATATGCAAAGTTCAGGTGCGCAGCCTGGGAATTTTCGAGCATACAGGGTGTGGTGAGCCCCATGGGTAGGTAGGTCCGGGTGTCCTGCCCACTGCCTAGTAGGTGTACCCCCGTCGGGTTGGGCTTTTAGGGCTTAAAAATGGCGATGTAGTGGGGCCCAGTAGTCAGTAATACAGGGATATATGCAAAGTTCAGGTGCGCAGCCTGGGAATTTTCGAGCATACAGGGTGTGGTGAGCCCCATGGGTAGGTAGGTCCGGGTGTCCTGCCCACTGCCTAGTAGGTGTACCCCCGTCGGGTTGGGCTTTTAGGGCTTAAAAATGGCGATGTAGTGGGGCCCAGTAGTCAGTAATACAGGGATATATGCAAAGTTCAGGTGCGCAGCCTGGGAATTTTCGAGCATACAGGGTGTGGTGAGCCCCATGGGTAGGTAGGTCCGGGTGTCCTGCCCACTGCCTAGTAGGTGTACCCCCGTCGGGTTGGGCTTTTAGGGCTTAAAAATGGCGATGTAGTGGGGCCCAGTAGTCAGTAATACAGGGATATATGCAAAGTTCAGGTGCGCAGCCTGGGAATTTTCGAGCATACAGGGTGTGGTGAGCCCCATGGGTACGTAGGTCCGGGTGTCCTGCCCACTGCCTAGTAGGTGTACCCCCGTCGGGTTGGGCTTTTAGGGCTTAAAAATGGCGATGTAGTGGGGCCCAGTAGTCAGTAATACAGGGATATATGCAAAGTTCAGGTGCGCAGCCTGGGAATTTTCGAGCATACAGGGTGTGGTGAGCCCCATGGGTAGGTAGGTCCGGGTGTCCTGCCCACTGCCTAGTAGGTGTACCCCCGTCGGGTTGGGCTTTTAGGGCTTAAAAATGGCGATGTAGTGGGGCCCAGTAGTCAGTAATACAGGGATATATGCAAAGTTCAGGTGCGCAGCCTGGGAATTTTCGAGCATACAGGGTGTGGTGAGCCCCATGGGTACGTAGGTCCGGGTGTCCTGCCCACTGCCTAGTAGGTGTACCCCCGTCGGGTTGGGCTTTTAGGGCTTAAAAATGGCGATGTAGTGGGGCCCAGTAGTCAGTAATACAGGGATATATGCAAAGTTCAGGTGCGCAGCCTGGGAATTTTCGAGCATACAGGGTGTGGTGAGCCCCATGGGTAGGTAGGTCCGGGTGTCCTGCCCACTGCCTAGTAGGTGTACCCCCGTCGGGTTGGGCTTTTAGGGCTTAAAAATGGCGATGTAGTGGGGCCCAGTAGTCAGTAATACAGGGATATATGCAAAGTTCAGGTGCGCAGCCTGGGAATTTTCGAGCATACAGGGTGTGGTGAGCCCCATGGGTACGTAGGTCCGGGTGTCCTGCCCACTGCCTAGTAGGTGTACCCCCGTCGGGTTGGGCTTTTAGGGCTTAAAAATGGCGATGTAGTGGGGCCCAGTAGTCAGTAATACAGGGATATATGCAAAGTTCAGGTGCGCAGCCTGGGAATTTTCGAGCATACAGGGTGTGGTGAGCCCCATGGGTAGGTAGGTCCGGGTGTCCTGCCCACTGCCTAGTAGGTGTACCCCCGTCGGGTTGGGCTTTTAGGGCTTAAAAATGGCGATGTAGTGGGGCCCAGTAGTCAGTAATACAGGGATATATGCAAAGTTCAGGTGCGCAGCCTGGGAATTTTCGAGCATACAGGGTGTGGTGAGCCCCATGGGTACGTAGGTCCGGGTGTCCTGCCCACTGCCTAGTAGGTGTACCCCCGTCGGGTTGGGCTTTTAGGGCTTAAAAATGGCGATGTAGTGGGGCCCAGTAGTCAGTAATACAGGGATATATGCAAAGTTCAGGTGCGCAGCCTGGGAAATTTCGAGCATACAGGGTGTGGTGAGCCCCATGGGTAGGTAGGTCCGGGTGTCCTGCCCACTGCCTAGTAGGTGTACCCCCGTCGGGTTGGGCTTTTAGGGCTTAAAAATGGCGATGTAGTGGGGCCCAGTAGTCAGTAATACAGGGATATATGCAAAGTTCAGGTGCGCAGCCTGGGAATTTTCGAGCATACAGGGTGTGGTGAGCCCATGGGTAGGTAGGTCCGGGTGTCCTGCCCACTGCCTAGTAGGTGTACCCCCGTCGGGTTGGGCTTTTAGGGCTTAAAAATGGCGATGTAGTGGGGCCCAGTAGTCAGTAATACAGGGATATATGCAAAGTTCAGGTGCGCAGCCTGGGAAATTTTCGAGCATACAGGGTGTGGTGAGCCCCATGGGTAGGTAGGTCCGGGTGTCCTGCCCACTGCCTAGTAGGTGTACCCCCGTCGGGTTGGGCTTTTAGGGCTTAAAAATGGCGATGTAGTGGGGCCCAGTAGTCAGTAATACAGGGATATATGCAAAGTTCAGGTGCGCAGCCTGGGAATTTTCGAGCATACAGGGTGTGGTGAGCCCCATGGGTACGGTAGGTCCGGGTGTCCTGCCCACTGCCTAGTAGGTGTACCCCCGTCGGGTTGGGCTTTTAGGGCTTAAAAATGGCGATGTAGTGGGGCCCAGTAGTCAGTAATACAGGGATATATGCAAAGTTCAGGTGCGCAGCCTGGGAAATTTCGAGCATACAGGGTGTGGTGAGCCCCATGGGTAGGTAGGTCCGGGTGTCCTGCCCACTGCCTAGTAGGTGTACCCCCGTCGGGTTGGGCTTTTAGGGCTTAAAAATGGCGATGTAGTGGGGCCCAGTAGTCAGTAATACAGGGATATATGCAAAGTTCAGGTGCGCAGCCTGGGAATTTTCGAGCATACAGGGTGTGGTGAGCCCCATGGGTAGGTAGGTCCGGGTGTCCTGCCCACTGCCTAGTAGGTGTACCCCCGTCGGGTTGGGCTTTTAGGGCTTAAAAATGGCGATGTAGTGGGGCCCAGTAGTCAGTAATACAGGGATATATGCAAAGTTCAGGTGCGCAGCCTGGGAAATTTCGAGCATACAGGGTGTGGTGAGCCCCATGGGTAGGTAGGTCCGGGTGTCCTGCCCACTGCCTAGTAGGTGTACCCCCGTCGGGTTGGGCTTTTAGGGCTTAAAAATGGCGATGTAGTGGGGCCCAGTAGTCAGTAATACAGGGATATATGCAAAGTTCAGGTGCGCAGCCTGGGAATTTTCGAGCATACAGGGTGTGGTGAGCCCCATGGGTACGTAGGTCCGGGTGTCCTGCCCACTGCCTAGTAGGTGTACCCCCGTCGGGTTGGGCTTTTAGGGCTTAAAAATGGCGATGTAGTGGGGCCCAGTAGTCAGTAATACAGGGATATATGCAAAGTTCAGGTGCGCAGCCTGGGAAATTTCGAGCATACAGGGTGTGGTGAGCCCCATGGGTAGGTAGGTCCGGGTGTCCTGCCCACTGCCTAGTAGGTGTACCCCCGTCGGGTTGGGCTTTTAGGGCTTAAAAATGGCGATGTAGTGGGGCCCAGTAGTCAGTAATACAGGGATATATGCAAAGTTCAGGTGCGCAGCCTGGGAATTTTCGAGCATACAGGGTGTGGTGAGCCCCATGGGTAGGTAGGTCCGGGTGTCCTGCCCACTGCCTAGTAGGTGTACCCCCGTCGGGTTGGGCTTTTAGGGCTTAAAAATGGCGATGTAGTGGGGCCCAGTAGTCAGTAATACAGGGATATATGCAAAGTTCAGGTGCGCAGCCTGGGAAATTTCGAGCATACAGGGTGTGGTGAGCCCCATGGGTAGGTAGGTCCGGGTGTCCTGCCCACTGCCTAGTAGGTGTACCCCCGTCGGGTTGGGCTTTTAGGGCTTAAAAATGGCGATGTAGTGGGGCCCAGTAGTCAGTAATACAGGGATATATGCAAAGTTCAGGTGCGCAGCCTGGGAATTTTCGAGCATACAGGGTGTGGTGAGCCCCATGGGTAGGTAGGTCCGGGTGTCCTGCCCACTGCCTAGTAGGTGTACCCCCGTCGGGTTGGGCTTTTAGGGCTTAAAAATGGCGATGTAGTGGGGCCCAGTAGTCAGTAATACAGGGATATATGCAAAGTTCAGGTGCGCAGCCTGGGAAATTTCGAGCATACAGGGTGTGGTGAGCCCCATGGGTAGGTAGGTCCGGGTGTCCTGCCCACTGCCTAGTAGGTGTACCCCCGTCGGGTTGGGCTTTTAGGGCTTAAAAATGGCGATGTAGTGGGGCCCAGTAGTCAGTAATACAGGGATATATGCAAAGTTCAGGTGCGCAGCCTGGGAATTTTCGAGCATACAGGGTGTGGTGAGCCCCATGGGTACGTAGGTCCGGGTGTCCTGCCCACTGCCTAGTAGGTGTACCCCCGTCGGGTTGGGCTTTTAGGGCTTAAAAATGGCGATGTAGTGGGGCCCAGTAGTCAGTAATACAGGGATATATGCAAAGTTCAGGTGCGCAGCCTGGGAATTTTCGAGCATACAGGGTGTGGTGAGCCCCATGGGTAGGTAGGTCCGGGTGTCCTGCCCACTGCCTAGTAGGTGTACCCCCGTCGGGTTGGGCTTTTAGGGCTTAAAAATGGCGATGTAGTGGGGCCCAGTAGTCAGTAATACAGGGATATATGCAAAGTTCAGGTGCGCAGCCTGGGAATTTTCGAGCATACAGGGTGTGGTGAGCCCCATGGGTAGGTAGGTCCGGGTGTCCTGCCCACTGCCTAGTAGGTGTACCCCCGTCGGGTTGGGCTTTTAGGGCTTAAAAATGGCGATGTAGTGGGGCCCAGTAGTCAGTAATACAGGGATATATGCAAAGTTCAGGTGCGCAGCCTGGGAATTTTCGAGCATACAGGGTGTGGTGAGCCCCATGGGTAGGTAGGTCCGGGTGTCCTGCCCACTGCCTAGTAGGTGTACCCCCGTCGGGTTGGGCTTTTAGGGCTTAAAAATGGCGATGTAGTGGGGCCCAGTAGTCAGTAATACAGGGATATATGCAAAGTTCAGGTGCGCAGCCTGGGAATTTTCGAGCATACAGGGTGTGGTGAGCCCCATGGGGTACGTAGGTCCGGGTGTCCTGCCCACTGCCTAGTAGGTGTACCCCCGTCGGGTTGGGCTTTTAGGGCTTAAAAATGGCGATGTAGTGGGGCCCAGTAGTCAGTAATACAGGGATATATGCAAAGTTCAGGTGCGCAGCCTGGGAATTTTCGAGCATACAGGGTGTGGTGAGCCCCATGGGTAGGTAGGTCCGGGTGTCCTGCCCACTGCCTAGTAGGTGTACCCCCGTCGGGTTGGGCTTTTAGGGCTTAAAAATGGCGATGTAGTGGGGCCCAGTAGTCAGTAATACAGGGATATATGCAAAGTTCAGGTGCGCAGCCTGGGAATTTTCGAGCATACAGGGTGTGGTGAGCCCCATGGGTAGGTAGGTCCGGGTGTCCTGCCCACTGCCTAGTAGGTGTACCCCCGTCGGGTTGGGCTTTTAGGGCTTAAAAATGGCGATGTAGTGGGGCCCAGTAGTCAGTAATACAGGGATATATGCAAAGTTCAGGTGCGCAGCCTGGGAAATTTTCGAGCATACAGGGTGTGGTGAGCCCCATGGGTAGGTAGGTCCGGGTGTCCTGCCCACTGCCTAGTAGGTGTACCCCCGTCGGGTTGGGCTTTTAGGGCTTAAAAATGGCGATGTAGTGGGGCCCAGTAGTCAGTAATACAGGGATATATGCAAAGTTCAGGTGCGCAGCCTGGGAATTTTCGAGCATACAGGGTGTGGTGAGCCCCATGGGTAGGTAGGTCCGGGTGTCCTGCCCACTGCCTAGTAGGTGTACCCCCGTCGGGTTGGGCTTTTAGGGCTTAAAAATGGCGATGTAGTGGGGCCCAGTAGTCAGTAATACAGGGATATATGCAAAGTTCAGGTGCGCAGCCTGGGAATTTTCGAGCATACAGGGTGTGGTGAGCCCCATGGGTACGTAGGTCCGGGTGTCCTGCCCACTGCCTAGTAGGTGTACCCCCGTCGGGTTGGGCTTTTAGGGCTTAAAAATGGCGATGTAGTGGGGCCCAGTAGTCAGTAATACAGGGATATATGCAAAGTTCAGGTGCGCAGCCTGGGAATTTTCGAGCATACAGGGTGTGGTGAGCCCCATGGGTACGTAGGTCCGGGTGTCCTGCCCACTGCCTAGTAGGTGTACCCCCGTCGGGTTGGGCTTTTAGGGCTTAAAAATGGCGATGTAGTGGGGCCCAGTAGTCAGTAATACAGGGATATATGCAAAGTTCAGGTGCGCAGCCTGGGAAATTTCGAGCATACAGGGTGTGGTGAGCCCCATGGGTAGGTAGGTCCGGGTGTCCTGCCCACTGCCTAGTAGGTGTACCCCCGTCGGGTTGGGCTTTTAGGGCTTAAAAATGGCGATGTAGTGGGGCCCAGTAGTCAGTAATACAGGGATATATGCAAAGTTCAGGTGCGCAGCCTGGGAATTTTCGAGCATACAGGGTGTGGTGAGCCCCATGGGTAGGTAGGTCCGGGTGTCCTGCCCACTGCCTAGTAGGTGTACCCCCGTCGGGTTGGGCTTTTAGGGCTTAAAAATGGCGATGTAGTGGGGCCCAGTAGTCAGTAATACAGGGATATATGCAAAGTTCAGGTGCGCAGCCTGGGAATTTTCGAGCATACAGGGTGTGGTGAGCCCCATGGGTAGGTAGGTCCGGGTGTCCTGCCCACTGCCTAGTAGGTGTACCCCCGTCGGGTTGGGCTTTTAGGGCTTAAAAATGGCGATGTAGTGGGGCCCAGTAGTCAGTAATACAGGGATATATGCAAAGTTCAGGTGCGCAGCCTGGGAATTTTCGAGCATACAGGGTGTGGTGAGCCCCATGGGTAGGTAGGTCCGGGTGTCCTGCCCACTGCCTAGTAGGTGTACCCCCGTCGGGTTGGGCTTTTAGGGCTTAAAAATGGCGATGTAGTGGGGCCCAGTAGTCAGTAATACAGGGATATATGCAAAGTTCAGGTGCGCAGCCTGGGAATTTTCGAGCATACAGGGTGTGGTGAGCCCCATGGGTAGGTAGGTCCGGGTGTCCTGCCCACTGCCTAGTAGGTGTACCCCCGTCGGGTTGGGCTTTTAGGGCTTAAAAATGGCGATGTAGTGGGGCCCAGTAGTCAGTAATACAGGGATATATGCAAAGTTCAGGTGCGCAGCCTGGGAATTTTCGAGCATACAGGGTGTGGTGAGCCCCATGGGTACGTAGGTCCGGGTGTCCTGCCCACTGCCTAGTAGGTGTACCCCCGTCGGGTTGGGCTTTTAGGGCTTAAAAATGGCGATGTAGTGGGGCCCAGTAGTCAGTAATACAGGGATATATGCAAAGTTCAGGTGCGCAGCCTGGGAAATTTCGAGCATACAGGGTGTGGTGAGCCCCATGGGTAGGTAGGTCCGGGTGTCCTGCCCACTGCCTAGTAGGTGTACCCCCGTCGGGTTGGGCTTTTAGGGCTTAAAAATGGCGATGTAGTGGGGCCCAGTAGTCAGTAATACAGGGATATATGCAAAGTTCAGGTGCGCAGCCTGGGAATTTTCGAGCATACAGGGTGTGGTGAGCCCCATGGGTAGGTAGGTCCGGGTGTCCTGCCCACTGCCTAGTAGGTGTACCCCCGTCGGGTTGGGCTTTTAGGGCTTAAAAATGGCGATGTAGTGGGGCCCAGTAGTCAGTAATACAGGGATATATGCAAAGTTCAGGTGCGCAGCCTGGGAATTTTCGAGCATACAGGGTGTGGTGAGCCCCATGGGTAGGTAGGTCCGGGTGTCCTGCCCACTGCCTAGTAGGTGTACCCCCGTCGGGTTGGGCTTTTAGGGCTTAAAAATGGCGATGTAGTGGGGCCCAGTAGTCAGTAATACAGGGATATATGCAAAGTTCAGGTGCGCAGCCTGGGAATTTTCGAGCATACAGGGTGTGGTGAGCCCCATGGGTAGCTAGGCCTAGGTGTCCTGCCCAGTGCCTAGTAGGTGTACCCCCGTCGGGTTGGGCTTTTAGGGCTTAAAATGGCGATGTTGTGGGGCCGGGTAGAGAGTAATGGGGATGCTATAGAGGGATATGCCAATTGTAGGCATCACAATTCTTAGAAGAATTGTTCAATGTAGCTAGTGTGTATAAATGTCCATTGTACAGTTATCTAAGACTAATTGTAGGTATCATATTTCTTAGTAGAGTAGTCTTCTGCAAAAACAACTGTTATTAGAGTTGATAGAGTTGACAAATGCCATTGTGATCAGAAAGTTCGCGGAAAAGTGCAATTAAATCGCATTGCTTTTATCGATTGCAATGAAATTCATAAATATAAACTATCATTCATAGCAAGTTGACTGAAATTAAAATTTAGAACATGTGACGTCAGATGATGAGCACGAGGCGCCGCTGTAAATATTAAAAATAAAAATCTTATTTTCTTGTCAGTGTTCATCACAATAATTATAATATCAGACTTAACTATCAATATTAGATCTACTGTCCTGAAAAAGGGTGTTTTTTGAAGTGTGTAAATAGCTTATTTTAAAGAATTGACATGCCAAAAACAGGGAATGGGTTCATAGAAGTAAAATGCTCCGCCTTTTGACAGTACTGTTGTTCGTTTCGATTTAGAACACCATCCATTAGATATAAATCTTTGAAAGTTTGCATAGAAGAGGAGTAAATACAAGGTGGATAGTCACGTGGTTTCTGTTAGGATACACTGTACGGAAAAATGGCGGACTTCTTTCCAAACCGATGTTTTAAGTAAAAGTAAGTAGATATTTCTGCGTGTTTTTTCATCTTTACACAGAAAGTTATACACCATTTTCCAGCCCACATTTTTCCCGATATAACGATGCCAGGATTTCCTCATAAAGCTTCTTACTTTGAGTACAGACTCTGTCACAAAATTTTTAGCGACGAACATCGGGCCTGAATTTGGAAATAAGCTGTACGGACAACATTTGTGACAGAGTTAGTACTCAAAGTAAGAAGCTTAAAGATGCTATCCTGGTAGCGTTTGATAGGGGAAAATGTGGGCTGGAAAATGGTGTATAACTTTCTAGGTATAGATGACAAAACATAGAGAAATCTGCCTACATTCCATCAGAATGTCCGTACAGTGTATTCGAGCATCCGTACAGTGTATCCAAGCAAAAACCACGTGACTACCCACCCTGAAATATATCGTTAAATATGAATGGAACGCAATATGGGTTATCAGCGCTTAACAAAATTTTTACAAAACGTTGAAGTTTAAGTGGTTGTGTAGTAAAACGTCAAAATGCAACGTAAAATGGGCCGGTTTGTGCTATATAGCGTTGCCTGGACGACAGCTGTAACGTACGTAGACGACTAACATCAAGCATGTTGTAACCGATCAACTGTATACATGTTGTATTTTTTGTGCTGTAATTCCAGCTCTATTGCTCAACCGATGTAGAAATGGCAGCATCTGTCCGCGTACTTTTTGACCACCCCTCGTAGTATACAAATTTATAGTAGAGCTTACTAAAATCCCAAAAGGCATTCATAGTGGAGTTGTCTACGGCCATTTGTCGGCACACATATTAATAGTAGAGCTTACTCATGCTACTTTTTGGCATCAGAATTCAGAGTAGAATTGTTAATTGCAGTTATTGTGCATCAATTTTAATAGTAGAGTTGTCTAATTGATATTAGAGTTGGACTTAAATCTCTCTTGCGCCAAGGACTTTCTGAACGTGAATTCTATGGTGACTTGGTGTATAACTTAAAGAAGATTGTTGGCTCTAATAATTTTAATTACACGCTGATGGGTCGGACTTCAGACTCTATGAAGGTCCTGACTTAAAGTAAGTAAGGATGCAAAAATCAGGAATCGATACAATCAAGTACCACACCTGACACAGGATACCAATGGGAAAGTGACAAACTCAATGTGAGACACCACAATCGAGAGCCAAGAGGTCAGCCCTTTCCCAGCAGGTGACCACAAAGCACATACAAACAGACGTGCACTAAGACAGAGCAAACACAAGACAGAACAAAAACATAAAAGATCCACAAAAGAAGTACCGCCTTGGAATGGTCAGTAAAATATTTTACTGGAGGGCTCAAACGTGTTTAACGCGCCAACCTCACCCTTAATTCAGATGTGGATCAAGACACATAGATTTCTGGTTTAGATGAAAGACCCCTAACTTATCAATGCATCATCTCCTAAAACATATAAATCAAGATATGACAAGGAGATAAAGCAAAGATAAGGACTCAACAGTAAATAAAACTGAATGCCGGAGCAATAGAAGTCCAACAGGTAAACCCCAGTGTCATACAGCCCTACACACAAGTGTTTACTGCAGTTAGTTTTCATAACTTTCTATAGAACAGTTGTCTAAGACCACGTGTAAGTATCAAATTTCTTAGTAGAATAGTCTGATGCCAATAGCTGTTTTAACAATTCATAGTGGAGTTGTCTAAGGCTATTTGTAGACATACAAAGTAATAAAAGAACTTGCTAATGCCACTTGTTGGCATCAGAATAATTATCAGTAGAAATTTTGAATGCAGCTAGTATCCATTATTGTCCAATGTTGTGTTGTTTAAGATGACATATAAAGTCAAAGTAGCTATTTTAAGAATTCATAGACGAGTTGTCTAAAACCATTTGTAGACATACAACATAATAATAGAACTTGTTAATGCCACTTGTGGGCATCAGAATAATTATCAGTAGCAATGTTGAATGCAGCTAGTTTCCATAATTGTCCATAGTAGTGTTGTTTAAGATGACTTGTTGGTATCATAATTCTTAGTAGAATTATCTAATGCAAATAGCTTAGGACATATGTAGACATCAAAAAGCATATTCGGGCTTATTAATGCCACCTGTTGGCATCAAAATTCTTCGAAAAATGTTTAATGCAGCTAGTTTGCAGAAAATGTCATAGTAGAGTTACCTAAGAGTACGTGTTGGTATCATATATCTAAATAGAATTGGCTAATGCTTATATATGTTAAAGGAGTTGATAGTGGGGTTGTCTAGGGCCAATTGTGGATATACAAAATTTTAGTAGAACTTAATAATGCCACCTGTAGGCATCTGAATTCTTAGTAAAATTGTTTCATGCAGCTAGCTTGCATAAACGTTCGAAGTAGAGTTGTCTAAGGTCACTTGCAGGTATCATTTCTAAGTATAAATGTCTAATGCAAATAGCTGTTGTAAGAATTGATAGTGGAGTTGTCAAAGACCATTTGTAGACACCCATATTCAAAGTAGAGCTTATGAATGCCTTTGACTGCATCTGGATTCTGACTTAAAGTGTTTAATGCAGCTAGTTTTCATAAATATCTATAGTAGAAGTGTCTAAGACCATTTGAATGTATCAAATTTCTTAGTAGAAATGTCTAATGAAAATAGTTGTATTACGAATTCATCGTGGAGTGGTCTAAAGCCATTTGTATACATACATATTAATAATAGAACTTACTAATGTCACTTGTGGGCATCAGAATTCTTAGTAGAATTGTTCAATGTAGCGTGTTTGCATAAATGTCCATAGTAGAGTTGTCTAAGAACAATTGTTGGTATCATATTTCTAAGCAGAATTGTCTAATGCAAAAATAAGCTATATGATTTGATAGTGGAGTTTTCTAAGGACGTTTGTAGACATATAAATTCATAGTAGAACTTACTAATGCCATTTGGTGACATAACAATTCTTAGCAGAATTTTTTAATGCAAATAGCTATTTTAATAATTCATGGTGGAGTTGTCTAAAGCCATTTGGAGACATACACATTAATAATAGAACTCACTAAAGTCACTTGTGGTCATCAGAATAAATAGTTGAAATGTTTAATGCAGCTAGTTTGCATAATTGTCCATAGTTGAGTTGTCTCAGATGACTTGTTGGTATCATAGTTTTTAGTAGAATTGTCTAATGTAATAGGTGTTATAAGCTTTGATAGTGGAGATGTCTGAGGACATATGTAGACATCCAATAGCATATTCGAGCTTACTATTGCCACCTGTTGGCATCAGAATTCTTAGAAGAATTATTAATGCAGCTAGTTTGCAGAAAATGTCATAGTGAAGTTAGCTAAGACTACTTGTTGGTATCATATTTCTTAGTAGAATTGTCTAATTCTAATATATGTTATAGACGTTGATAGTGGGGATGTCTAAGGCCATTTGTAGATATACAGATTTATAGTAGAGCTTACTTATGTCACCTGTAGGCATTATAATTTTTAGTAGAATTGCTAAATGTAGCTAGTTTGCAAAAACAACACAGTGGAGTTGTTTAAGACCAGTTTTAGGTATCAAATTTCCTAGTAGAATTGTCTAATGCAAAAAGCTGTTTTAAGAATTCATAGTGGAGTTGTCTAAAGCCATTTGTAGACACACAATTTATAAAAGAACTCACTAATGTCACTTGTGGGCATCATTATTCTTAGTAACATTGGTTAATGCAGTTTGTCTGCATAAATGTCAATAGTAGAGTTGTCTAAGAACAATTGCTGGTATCATTTTTCTAAGCAGAATTGTCTGATGCAAAATATGCTATATGAATTGATTTTTTAGTTTTCTAAGGACGCTTGTAAACATATAAAATCATAGTAGAACTTACTTATAACAAACAATATTTTAAATTGAGAAAAAATATTTTTTTCCTGATTTCATCATTGACTTTTAAAAATATTTCGGGAATATATAACGATTTTTAGGGCCAGTATTCAAATTTAACGGGAACAATTCAATTTATTCATTTATAAAGAGACACTTCATCCAAAAACCGATGCGTTTAATGGCTTTTTCTGTCATGTAAAGATGTTTACTCGGGATCAATCCCAAAATTAATTAAAATAAAATTTTAAAAATCACTTTGAGCATGATCTCAAAAGTTCTTTTTGGGCACGATCCCGAAACTTTTTTTCAATCAATCGAAAAAATGTTTCGGGATCGTGCCCGAAAAAGAACTTTCAGGATCATGCCCAAAGTCATTTTTAAAATAAAAAAATAAAAATTACTTTGGGCATGATCCCGAAAGTACTATTCGGGCACGATCCCAAAACATTTTGATTGAAAAAATGTTTCGGGATCGTGCCGAAAAAAAACTTTCGGGATCATGCCCAAAGCCATTTTTAAAATAAAATTTTAAAAAATACTTTGGGCATGATCCCAAAAGTTCTTTTCGGGCACGATCCCGAAACATTTTGATTGAAAAAATGTTTCGGGATCTTGCCCGAAAAGAACTTTTGGGATCTTGCTAATCTAATCACTAAGTAATTTTTAAAATTTTATTTTAAGCAGTTTTTCATTAAAATTACTTTCAGGATTGATCTCGAATTATCTTTTACTAATGTTGTAGAAATTTCGCTCCAGCACAATTCCGAAAGAATGTTAATAACCCTTCCTGGCTCAGTGGCAGGGAGAATAACCGTAGAAATAATTAATTATCAATCTCCACAAAACTATGGGACCTTGCGGGGGATCTAATTTGTGACTCCAGTATCTTCAGTCAGACAGATATCTGCAGCCAGACACACATTACTTACTGTGCTACGTGGCTTAGTGACTTCAGCTTTTAGACTGGTAGTGTATGAATACAAACAGTGACAGCCCAGTGAGCAAAAGTCAAAACAGTCATGTCCACTTCACAGGTAGGTGATATCATTTTCTTTAATAAATGATAAATTTATTTTTAAATAATGATTTCTTTTTTCTCCTCTTTCCATTTGTGATTACTGATTAGGTGAGGGTTACTAAGACAGAAGAAATGAGACTAGCTATATGAAATCATATTATACTGAATGACTAGAATTCTGATAGTCAGATCCCAGGGGGCACGAGTTTGTTGATGTTGATTCAACGTTGACGATATATGTTGAAATAAAGTTGAAAATATATTTGAATTTGAAACTTGAATAAACGCTGACAAACAAACGTTGATTCGACGCTGACATACAAACGATGATTCAACGTTGACATTCAATCATTGAATCAACATTGATATTTCAACACTGACTCAACGTTGAATCAAAACTGTATCGACTTTGATTCAACCTCAAATACAACACTAATTCAACCTTAAAAAAGGTGCCAAATAAATGCTGAATTAACGTTTCTTCAAGCATATCATGAGGCTAAATCAAAGCAGACTCACAATGTATTGCATCCATCCCACAATTGGGGTGCAGCAGGCATAAAGCAGGGGTAAGAAAATAAATCTGCAACAAGAAAATGATAAACCCCAGCTAAAATGTGAGGACTAAACACTTGAAAACGTATGACCCATTTTAAGAATTGAACCACATCATGAGAAAGCCTTCTTTAAAAAGTTCTTTTCAGTAGGGACTGGTCATCTACATACATGTAGTAACAATGCAGCTGATCAGAGTCAGTGTTCTCACTAGATTTTGAAAACAGAAGTTATAGAATCCATTCCTGGAAATAAGTTGGGAGTCAAAATTGAAAATGTGGAGTTTGATCCAGAAAACTTGGCAGCTTCAGCTGAAATATTATTTTTTTATGAATTATTTCAAAATACTTGTGAGAACTCTGACATTGCACCGGTGTGTCATACCAACTGTGAACCAAGATGTTTCGATTTTCATTAAAAAAATTAAATAGTTGTTTTTGTTTTTATTCATCAAGATAATCACCTCATACAAAACTATTTAACAAAACAGTGCTGTCTGCTAATAATGTTTTCTGTGCATTTTAAGTTTTTCTCTCGAAAAATTGTATCATGCAAACACTATGAATAACTGATCAGACTGCTCCTAAGCATTCTGACCTGGGTCCATACTGTTTGCAATATAGATCACAAAATTACACCAAATTTACACCAAAATAATTTCATCATGTAAGCAAACATTATAAACTGTGATCAGACTGCTCATTAGACTGATCTGGGTCCATACTGTTTGCAATATTATATAAGCGTTATATATAAGTTCATTTGGTCATTAGCAGATGACAGTATTAAATAAAGAGTGTTGTCTGCTTATTACAACTGCTGCTTATTTTCATTTTCCCCAAAACAAATCGTATCATGTATGATAACACTATGAGCCCTGATCAGACTGCTCCTACCGTTTGCAATATAGGTCACAAAATCCCATCCGATTTACACCAAAATAATTCAATCACATAAGCAAAGCAAACAGGTCTGATCTGATCCATACTGTTTGCAATATAGGCCACAAAAATGCATTAAGCAGAAGAGCATGTAAAATATTTAACAAAAAAGTGCTGTCTTTATAATTTTAATTTACTCCAGAATAAATATATATCATGTAAGCAAACACTATGACCACTGATCAGACTGCTTCTAAGCAGTCTGATCTGGGTCCATACTGTTTGAAATATATATAGTTCATATAAAAATATCAAATGAATGTAAAAATATTTTACAAAACTTATTTTGCCTGCTCAAGAATAAATGTATGATTTCCAAAAATGTGTAAGCAAACACTACAAGCTCTGCTTCTAGCCGGGTCAATACTGTACATACTAAAAAAACTTCTCAATGGATTGGTTCTTTTGAGCACCCAAAATACAAAATAAACTTTTGGATAAAAAAATAATCACAACTTTAAGATTTAATAATTCGCTAATCTGGACCTATGCATGTAACCAAAGAAACCTTTATGCCATATGCCAAAAATGAAGGGTAATCCTCATAGTCTGATTGACACCAGCCCCCACCCCCCTGAAGATTGTTTTAATTTTAACAAACAGTGCAGACCTTGAGGAAATACCACCTTATGCAGTATTTCATTAGGGTCTTCACTGTTTGCCAAAGGTCTTGTTTACTGTATCCAGAATGAAGAGGGTTTATATAGTATATGCATCTTATATTTATTTCTCATTCAAAACATATGTTGTGGGTACTCAAAAGAACCGTCACAATGAGACCAAAAACGGCTGTTAAAACTGATGGGTAAGAAAATATTAACATTTTTTTTTATTTAAAAGCATTGCTAATCTAATCACTAAGCTGGTGTCAGCTCTTCGGTTTCCTCAAATCTTAAGTGCACTAAGCTCTGAGTCAGTTTTCTTTGAGTCATAGAATTTGGAAGTAAACAGCGAGGAATATGGCGCAGTTATAGAAAATTTTAAAGGGTTTGCTGGCTGGAACTGACTGTTATTCAAATATTGTAGTGTCTCCCATGGAGCTAAACTGCTCAGACTTTCCAACGACCTTGATCTTTTAAATATGGTGTGCAGGGTATTCTGCTGTCACCTGGTAAACCTGTCCTTACTGGATGACCTGAGCAGCCGCCGAAAACACACTTGTCCGCTTGCCATGGCGAGTGACTTTAAGCCCTTATGCTGTAGGATGAATAGAAATGTTGACTGTTTCCAATGTCAATTATTGAATTTACCAAAACATATGGTGATGTAGGACAAGCAGAAACGCTGGATCCAGTCTGTCCAAATGTAAAGGCTGGTACTTCAGTGCCTGTTGAATTTCTGAAAGTAAAGGGAGCCTCATAGGTTTAGATAACCACAATTTTTGAGCATAAAATTGTAAATATTTTTAAACCCATCAATTTTAACAAATGTTTTGGGTGCTAAAAAGAATGGTCTCAATGAGACGGTCCTTTGAGCACCCACAATATATGTTTTGTTTGAGAAATAAGAAAAATCTTTTCTTTTCTTTTGGTATGAACTCTTAACTTAAGGCCTGAGCCTCTTTAACACATTACCAAAGTTTATACCACAGCTATTTAAAATTTGTGGCACATGCTAAAAATAAATTACAAACAAATAATGTGTACTATACAGGGTTTCAGCTGGACTGAATTTTACTTTGGACATTTTGTCCAAGCAGCCCCAATATTGTTCGGACATTTAGAACTTTTTTAGGACATTCATTAACATTCATTTTTACCACCATAAACGGAAATTGCCATCTGCCCTTCACAAATTGAAACCAGGGGTAGTTTTGCTACCATTACGGATGGTAAGTGCGGCCTGATTGATTGTCTGGCTTTTTATTTCATGAGGAGACTGGAGCTTGTTGATCGGTGGAAGTGGGTGGGGTACTGTTTATTGCTGCTTTTTGTGGCCGCTGTACGACTCGTTAGTCATGGAAAATGACTGTTCATGTAATGATGGAGCGGAGTAACTGTTTTGGGGCATAAAAAGCTTGAGTTTCTGTTATGTCTTGGTGGCAGTTAAGTTTTTAGTCATTTTATCGGTAAATGCCAAGGCAAACATGCTTTCTGCTTCGAGATAAAATCAGGGGAAGTAAACTAAGGATGCAAAAGACCAATCAGGCACAACGTAACAAAACACTATGACTAGTTTGCTTTAGTGAATAAGTATTTGCAGGGTAAAATAAGTCAAACCAGTCTGAAGCTTACAGAAATTTGGCCAATCAGCGATCGCTTTTTAAAACAAAAATAATACTGCATCACTGTGCATTACTATACAGTGTGCGTTTCCGAAAATCATCTCAGACAAACTGTCCAAACTGGTCAGTAAACTCTCAGACATCTGGAACTGTAGTACTGCTGCATTAATAACGCAAAAATTCGACTTAAATTGCATCTTTTCACGTTATTTTCTCTTGATATTTTCGTTATGCGGGTAGAAAAAGCTGCAGTATTTTTTGACAAAATTTTCAACCTGATGTCTTTGCTGCGTTTTTTTCTTCTGTAATTAGATGGAATTTTCGCATATTTTTCGTTCTTTTCGACGGGGGAGTATTACTGTTGGTAGAATGTACATAAACTGACCCAGTTTATTAATAATATGCAACGGTTAACTAAATAATTCGATGACGTTTAAGGTCAGTGATCGCCGTGTAGGTTATATACTGAACAAAGTGAAAACGCTACACCTGAATTGTCACTATTTATAGGCTTTTGTTTGTTCGTTTGATTTGATTCTTTAGGTCCCATGAACAATCTTTCAGTTAAACAGGGATGGGTCTTCCTGGGTTAAACCATTACTGAGATAGGGTCTTGTGTCTTGCTCAAGGACCTAATCGCAGTGATGCCGGTGAGGCTCGATCCCACGGCGACTCGGTCACAAGTCAAGCACTCTACCACTAAGCCACTGCGCTCCCATCCTTTTATATGTGAAACGATGCAAGACAGTAAAGTAAATTGTATCTTAATGTTCAAAGACAGGGTTATGCATAAAGTGAAATGTTTACTGATGTGTCACGAGGAAACACATGAAAGTCATTTAAATGTGACAGGGGTCCAATTTTTCAGGATACAAATTTGAACAGAAATCTCACACAGTATAGGCCTTCAGACATCCACTGCCAACCAGATCCAACTGAACGAAATGGAAATCTTAGACATTTGACAATCAGAAATGTGTTTTGATCGTTTAGAAAAGCAACCTTAAAAAGCGGGTTTTTCATTAAATTGGCCAAGCTTGAAATTACAAGCTTGATCATATTGTATCAGTTGGATCTGTGTCAACGCTCATTGAATCAATACTTTCAACTGAATGGCAGTGCTTAAATAATAAAACTGGCATGTACAAAGCAATCACGCTGTTAAAATGTGTGATGCTTATGACACTTACCTGTAGAAATTTAAGTAAAGCTACATAGGCCGTCACATGGCTGTTACACTGTTTAAACCCCCCCCCCTCTTTTCAGATAGCCTAAAAATGTCGCAATTCACAAGAGATTAGGGGTCAGTGCAGTGGTAGTAGAATCTTCAAACAATTTTTTCCCGACACTGCAGGATTTTCTAAATCCGGTTATGTGCTTAATGTTTCGGAAAAATGCAAGTAATAAAAAAAATATCCCAGATTTTCGTGTTTCTTATTATTGCGGCAGGACTATGTTTTCAGACTATATCCGATGGCGACGCCAAACTGAATCACTGCTATAATAAGTGATATATCCAAGAGTCAATTATTTTACTCGTGCCAATATACATAAGAGAAAATAGTGATTTTCCCATAAAATTAAATATACATTGTGGCTTCTCACAGGATCTAGGAGCAAAAATGAAATTTTAACACACCTTGCCTATAGAGTAAATTGTAAAAAAATAACAGTGATATATCAAACGATAATTCACAGCTTTGAAAGCACCAGGAAAACACGTGCTCGTTGACGTCATTTGTGACGTAATTCATGGTGTTAGACGTTGTAAAGTCATTTTTACGCTTAAAAGAAGTTACAAATACATGTACACGTATGCGAGGTAGTCTAACTATTGGCGGGAATTCTTCAGTGCAATGGCGGAAAGTTGGATGAAGTTGAAGACTTCAAATGAATTTTCGTCATTTATTTGTGTGATAGAATCGAAATAGATCAGCTCTAGTGTGTGAGTTGTTGGGTAATAATTCAATTTTTGTCAGTATGTACAGGATAAATCACTCGCGCTGCATGCTCGTGGTTTGATCTTCTTGACAACTGAACTCCAAACAGTGAATTATTACACAACAATTCACTGCTAGAGCTGTTCTATTTCTTAAATAAAATCTTTCTGAAATCCTCTTATGTTTACAAAATTGAAAGGAAGTCCCACAGGTTTAGATAAACAAAAATTGTCAGCGTAAAATTGTCAATATTTTATTACCCATCAATTTTAACAGATGCTTTAGGTGCTCAAAAGAACCGTCTCATTGAGATGGTTCTTTTGAGTACTCACATCATATGTTTTGGTTGAGAAATAAGAAAAATAAACTTTCGTTACACACTCTAAACTTAAATCCTGCTGACCTTCACTTTTCTAAGGCATTTGCTCATTTAACACCCAGATATTTTATCATTTGATCCCACTTGGAAGAATTTTGTATTTATTGCATTAGGTGACCATCAAATGCTTGAACGAGTCTGAGCCGAGCTTGTGGACCTGATGTTCACACATATTGTGACATAATATGGATGTTCATGAAGGTTAAAACCCACAGCATTGAATAGCTACTTATGCATATTTAAAGAATGACATTGCTGTGCAGATTTATCTTATTGACTGTCCATCTAAATGCGAGAAAACCAATGTTTAGGATTTGCGACCATGTAAGAATCAAACCAGCTTGCTCAGCTACAAAGACTAGCTAGAATCCTGAAGTTTGGGTACAGAAAATGTAGCCAATTAACTTTCCAGAAACCTGATAACAAAGGTGCTGATCAAACTGTGCAGATGATCAGGCTAGTCTGCACCTTTGTTGTTTGCATACAACAATGTCAGGTTTTCTCACATCGAGGCCCAGATAATATATCATATGTGCTGCAATGTGTAATGAATTATAGTAAAACGGCCATTGAAATAGACAAAACAAAGATCTTAATGACAAATAGTAGCTTAATGTGCTCCCCATTCTGCATTTTGACCTGCATAAAGCGATTATTGGTTTTGAAAACCAACTTTTGATCTTTTTGAGAGTGGCCATTTTAAATAGGTTTTACTGCATATTATACTAACCTTTTTTTTGCCTAGATCTAGATTTTCTCTTGACTTGGGATGCCATTGACACGTAAAGGTCTTCATTTTTAGCTTCTTTACTGGCTGAAGTGGCTGGTGACTTTGTCTGATTTGAAAGGTACTTCAAGCTCATAACTGCCAGCAAACTGAGACAAATACCCATCGTTCTCTGAAAATATCAATTTTGACCCATTTTTCCATACTCAACAAAATACATAGGTCAACACAATTTTTTAGCATAAAATTGTGAATATTTGTAGGGTGCTCAAAAGAATTGTTTCGTTGAGACGGTTTTTTGAGTACCCACAACTTATGTTTTTAGTTGAGAAATAAGAAATTTGAATTACACCCTTATCTAGAACCCTGCAGGGCTTTAGATAAGCTTTATTTTCAAAAGAGTACAGTACTTGTCCATTTTGTAAAAAAAAGGAGTAACGAGAGATTTTAAGGAATACTGACTGTTTGTCTTAAAAACACACACAAAGAAACAACAAAGCTATCTCAACACGCTGATTAATTGAGCCTGTGCTTACTGCTTGTTTTCCTAGGCTATTCATTTACAAGAAAGCAAATAGTAAAGATAATGAATTTGAATTTCAATTTGTTTGTTTTGTTGCTTTACGTCCCAAGTCACCAGCTATAGTCATGGCAGGACGATCAGTTCACCTAACCACACTTTTTCCCTGGGCAAGCTTGAACAAGTAGTTAACCAGTAGTTCGTGCACATATTTTCGATTGTAACCGACAACAATCCTTCTTGATTCAATAGAAGGTATTAGAACGACAGTAATCAATCTCCACAAAAGTATGGGACCAGGCAGGGATCGAACTCCGGACCCCTGGATCTGCAGTCAGACTCACATATGTTGCCAGACAAGTAATCGTTACTGACTGGGCTAAGTGGCCTGTATGAATTTCTTTTTGGCATAGTAGGTTTTTAGTTTTTCAGGAATACAACAGATGCAGTTGGGAGATGGTGGTGTGGGTTTGGGAAATAAGGTGCCAATTGCAGCATTCTGTGTCCCATTTTGGTGATTTTTGTACACTTTGGGAGGGGGTCAGTTAGTGAGGGGTTAAGTTGAAATCATCAAAATATATTAAAGGATGTGAACTACACAGCTACTTAAAAGTTTAAGAAAACCTGATCTGAATGAGTTTATTCTCATAAACCATTAGACAGACCGAAATACAACAAGACCAACTTTTGCATAAGCCAGTACTTGTTTGGATTTTGTGTACTAATTTCTCGCAACACCCATCACCTCTAATCACCTTTCTAAAAGAAAAAGCAGCTGGATTTCAGAAGTGTTACAAGAAATTACTGTGTTTTCTTGAAAGAAAGCAAACCAGCCTGGATGGCTTGTATTTTTATAACTTTCTGCGCTGGCATTTTTAGACAGCGTGTTGTGAAATGGAAAGTAAAACAAAGTTGGTGGTTCATGAGCGGATCCAGAAATTTTCGTCAGGGGGGGGGGGGGGGTCCAGGTCAGTCTGACAAAAAAAAGGTCTGACGGGTTTTTTTTGCTTTTTTCTTAGTCATCAGCTTACTATACAGAAGTCAAATGGTCAATTTCAAAGTAATATATCATTTTTCAAGGTTTCAGAGGGGTCTTACATTTTCCAGAGGGGGTCCAACTTTTTCCGGGAGGGGGGGGGAGGGGGGGGTCCAATTGTTTATTCCCTATAGAAACCCATATAACTTGTGATTTTCCAGGGGGGTCTGGACCCCCTGCCCCCCCCCCTCTGGGTCCGCACTTGTGGCAGAGTTCTCATTAACTCCAAATTTGGATTATTTCACTCCAACTTTTTGATTCTGACTCCAACTTTTTCAAAAGACACAATAGAAAAGTATGGTAAAACTCCAACTTTTTCCGGCAGACAGCATTTTTACTCTTATTTTCAAAATCCTAGTGAGAACTCTGTTGTGGTTTCCGATTGTTTCCGCAAGCTACAATATTGATCCACCGGAGACTAACATGCATTTCATTTCTAACTGGTCTATATTTAGAATGTGGTTACGATGATTTGCGATGTCTCCGTAATTAAAATAACATGCCCGAAGGGAAACCAATTCGAATTTCCTCTACCTTTTCCCAAACGTGTAAAAAAAAAAACGTAATATAACATTTCGGACATTACACTCTGAAAAAACATTAATTGCGCAATGCTCATTTTGATTTTCGTACATGATATATACGCACAAGAATTTAAATAAATGCATATCCTGCCAAATATTTTCGTATTTTACCGGTACGCAGGCTTATCTAAAGACCTGGGGCCTCTGATAATAGCAGCCTAGGGAGGAAATGGTATTGGGGTGAAACGACTAGGGTATCGGTGCGAAGCCACCAAGGTTGAAAATAAATAGAGGTGAAACGACCAGGGGGGGACGTCTTGGGGGCGAAACGTTTTGTTATCAGGTTAGGCCAATAAAAATACATTAACGTGATGAATGCCCCAAAAGAATTTGGTCTAGCATAAGACACATTTGAGGAAATTTATTTGTAATATTGGAGATATGCTCCAGACACATAAAAAGGGTAAACTAGAACACATTCGATGGCGTGCCATCGCAAATCCCCACGCTCTCAAAAAAATCTAATGGTAATTGACCCTTTGACCCCATCCCAAGGTCACCAGTTTGATCATAGGTTAAAATTTTTCAGTGTATCCTGGTCTACTGCTCATCCCCTTAAATTTGATATGCCACATGACCATGTTCAGAAAATTAAATTTTTGACCCCTCCCCAAGGCCCAAGGGGGTGTGGACCCAAAAAATTGTGCCGGTGCATGTGTCATTCTTGTAAGTAACTCACACACCAAATCTGGTAAAATTTTGGAAGAATTTTTTTTTACCCTCCAACCCCCCACGGTACCCCCAAGTCCCACCCCTGGGCATGACCCTGGCAGCTGAATGAAAATCCTGTCTGATATGATATATCTTTCATTTGTGAGAAGATGCACAAAGTTTGGTTTAAAAATCTTTGAAACTGACTTTGTAATATAGATTTAATGATATTTGACCTTTTGGCCCGACCCCAAGGCCCCAGTGGGCCCGGACCCAAACAATGGTGCCGTTGTATGTGGCATTCTTGTAAGTATCTCACGCACCAAATCTGGTTGAATTTCGGAATTTTTTTTGACCCCCCAACCCCCCAAGGTACCCTCAAGTCCCACCCCTGGGGCTTGACCCAGCTGGCCAAATGAAAATCCCGTCTGATATGTTTTGTATCTTTCATTTGTGAGAAGACATACAAATTTTGGTTTTAAAAACGTTGAAATTAACTTTGTAATTGAAATTTTATTATATTTAATGATACTTGAACTTTTGGCCCCTCCCCAGGGCCCCAGGGGGCGGGGCTAAAAATGTGCCGTTGCGCGCCCGATTCATATGAGCAACTCACACACCAAATTTGGTTGGATTTCGTCCAATGGTTTAGGAGGAGATAGCGTGACAGATGGACAGACGGACAGACGGATGGAGGTGATTGCAGTATCCCCGACGCTTTTTAAAAAAAAGTGTGGGGATAAAAATAGGTCCGAAGTCAAAGTCAAGGTAAAAGTGACCACAAAATGGTATGCACCGATACGCCACCCCAAGAAAAGTCCACACACCAAATTTGTGATTCCTACCTCAAAAAATTTAGGAGATACTTTCAAGATACGACTATTCTTGAAACTAGGTCATAGGTCAAGGTCACAGTAATTCCATAACGGTAAGCAACATATCCCCATCCAAAGATGCATCCACACACCAAATTTGGGATTCCTACCCCAAATAATATAGCTTCTGCCACGAGTATTCTTAAAATGAGGTCAAGGTCACAATGACCCCAAAACAGGTACATGACACTCCATCATCCCAAGATGCATTCACACGCCGAATTTGGGATTATAATAATAGACATGCTAAGGACACGATTATTCTAGAAAATAGATCAGAAATCAAGGTCACAGCGATCGAAAAATGGTTTGTGACAATCCGCAACCCCAAGATCTAGCCATAAATTTGGGATTCCTACCTCAAATAATATAGTATTAGTAGATATTCACCGAAGTGGATTCTAGAAACTGGGTCATAGGTCAAGGTCACAGTGACCCAAGGATATGTGACACTCAACCATCCCAAGATCAATCCTCACAATATTTTGGATTCCTACTTCAAAAAATATTAGAGATATGCTCAGGACACGCTTATTCTACAAATTAGGTCATAGGTCAAGGTCACAGTGACCCAAAATGGAGGACAACACTCCGCCACCCCAAGATGCAACCGAATACTAAATTAGGGATTCCTACCTCACAGAATATAGGAGATATGCACCAGACTCGATGCAAGTTTCCAGAAACTAGGTCAGAGGTTAAGGTCAATGTCACAATGACCCAAGGATGGTACAGGACACAGTCATCCCAAGATCCATCCACACGCCAAACTTGTACGTGACACTCCCCATCCATAGATGCATCAACACAACAGTGACTCCATCGGCAGTAAGTCTCAAACTAGCAACCCTTTGATCCCGAGTCGAACACTCTACCAACTGAGCCAAAAATTTGGAATTCCTGCTTCAAAGAATATAAAAGATATGCACCAGACTTAATGCTGGTTCTAGAAACTAGGTCAGAGGTCAAGGTCACATTGACCTAAGGATGGTATGCGACACTCCATCATCTCAAGATGCATCTACACAACAAAATTGGGATGTATGCCTCAAATACTACAAGAGATATGCTCCTTATATGATTACTCTAAAAACTAGGTCAGATGTCAAGTTGAAAGTGGCCCTTAAATGTTACATGACACTCCGTCATCCAAACATGCATCCGCACACCACATTTGGGATTTCTCCTCAAATTATATAAGAGATATGCTAGGTCAACATTATCCTAAAAACTAGGTCACATAATACACATATCAAGATCACGTTCACAGTGACTTGAAAATGGTACATGCAACTCCACCATCCCAAGACGCATTCACACACCAAACTTGGAATTCTTACCTCAAAGAAAATAGAAGATATGCACCAAAATTTATGATAATTCTTCAAACTAGTCAGAGGTCAAGGTCACATTGTCCCAAGGAAGACATACATCACTCTATCATCGCAAGATGCATTTACACAACGAAATTGCGATTCCTCTCTCATATGCTCCAGACAGGATTATTTTAAAAAACTATGTCAAAGGTCAAGTTCAGAGTGACCGGTAAATGGTACAAGACACTCCGTCATCCCACTATGCATTCACACACATTATTTGGGATTCCTACCTAAAATAATGTGAGAGATATGCTCCGGGCATCATCCTTCTAAAACTAGGTCAGTTCCAGGTCACAGTGACCTGAAAATGGTATGTGACACTCCATCATAACAAGACGCATTCACACACCAAATTTGGAATTCCTACCTCAAAGAATATAAGAGGTATGCCCCGGATATAATTATTTAAAAATACAAGGTCAGAGCTCAAGGTCAAGGTCACAGTGACCTGAAAATGGTATACGACACTCTGTCATCCCAATATACATCCACACTTCCTACCTTAAATAATGCAAGAGATATGCTCCGGACATCACTATTCTAAAAACTACGTCAGTTCAAGGTCACAGTGACCTGAAAATGGTATATGACACTCCACCATCCCAAGATGCATTCACACACCAAATTTGGAATTCCTACCTCAAAAAATGACCGGACACAATTATCAAAAAATTAGGTCAGAGGTCAAGGTCACAGTGACCTGAAAATTGTACGCAACACTCAGCCATCCCAAGATGCAACCACAAAGCAAATTTGGGATTCCTTCCTCAAAGAATATAAATGATATGCACCGGACACGAAGCGGGACGGACCACTAGCCCCACCATCCGGCATGGACCCTGCGTCTGATGTCGTTGAATGACAGCTAACCCTACAAGGTATCTATGGTACAAGCATGAATGTTTTCTGACAAGTGGTTGTCAAAAAAAGGACTTCTTGAAAACTTTAATGCAAAAATCATATCTTTTGGATATGTACTAGCTTTTGACCTCTAGCCGCACCCCAAGCATGGACCCTTGGGTCCGATGTTGTAGAATGTAAGCTTATCCTACAAAGTATCTATGGTGCAAGTATGAAGCTATTCATAACTACTAAGGTGTAACAGTCGACTAACCTAGCAGTTAGACTATGGTTTGATCAGTGTCTACATTTTGCATCGATACCAGCACAAGTAGGCGTAGTTTCATTAGAAAAAAGATCTGATGAAAATGTCTTGAACTTGTAAAAATCTAATGGATTCGCAGCCTGCTCGCTTTATGTCCGACATAATTTATATGTTGTTTTTTGTCTTAAAACAGCAATATGTGTGATACTGAATGGCTATGCAGGCTAATCTGACTCTTTAACTCACATTTAAAAATGACCTATTATTTTCAATAAGCTGTAAAATATAATTTGATAGGCTCTCAACTAATATACTCCCTTTTGAATAAACAAGAAGAACTAATATCATCCAGATTTGAACTGGCGGAATTCATGGAGCTGATGAGATGGTTTGTTTACATCTCGAGACACCGGCTCCGAGTTTTCATCCATCCCATGGAATTTTGTCTGGCTGTACACGCTGACATAACGATATATCGCTCCCTAAATATTTTTTTTTTCTTTCTAGACTTCTAGAATGAAGATAAAGTACGACCTGAACGTTATTCGCAAATGCAAATATCATTATTACAAAACTATGTAAAACAACAAACTTTATAAACCCAGCAGGCACACAATTTGACTCAACATTGAATCAACCTTGATTCAAAATCATGACGTTGTATCAACGTTGAATCAATGTTGATTCAACGTTGTATGCCTGATGGTAATTTTCTCAGCTGATTTCGCTGCGTTTAATAAACAGACACTGGTCATGCGCAAAATATTTCAAAACAACAGCTGGCACCTCGAATTTATATGTTGTAATTTACAAAACATTTAGCGTTGGGAGTTGCAAAAAATCATTGTATACCAATGCCACACCACAAAGAATGAGTTTGCATTCATAGATGTTATATTGTGTCATATTCCTTGAAATGGTGCAAAATACTATATAAACGGAATTGAGGTTCTCCACGGGCAAGTGTAATCAGTACATGTAAAGTATTATTGTCGCAAACATGAAGCACGCTAGCACGTACTCTAGATGAGGTATCGTCAGGTATCGCGAGAATGTGACAGGGGCAGTTTATTCACACTGCTGAATGATGACCGTTTCTACACACAAATGTTCTATGTTGTTTGCAACTCATAAGAATTCGGGCACCAATTTGGTAAATAACAGACACAAGCGATGTTACGCCACTTAAACAACATGAAATTCCCTTCAGACGCCTCCGAATGTTTACATGTACATATTGCCAGATCAGATTCTCGTAAACCCAGAAAAACAGCTATCATTTTTGTTTCTTAGTGCAGGTTCGCTAATTAACTTCAGTCACCTTGCTTCGAGCTTTCCCATGAATACCCTACATCTTGGGGTTTCTAATTCCTTCCATAAATTGATTTAGTCACTTGCCAATGAAGTTTTTGCCAACCACGCAATGTCTTTTCGCGCATATGGCTCCGTTATCTATTTTGAGAACTCGAGATCACTGCGCATGCCCGCGTGAACAGATAGGAAATTCCAAGAAGAAACACGATGATTTTTTGTAAGACAGAAAATTGAAATTATTGAAAAATCATGGATTTGACTAAGAATCATATTGCAAATGTCCAGAGTGGACCAATTTCTATCTTTTTTTGAAAATTTGTTGATTTAACTCAGGAGTGTTGCTTAATTTAAATATCTCCAATTATGACAGAATTTGTGATGATGTATGTCCCCATAACCACCTACCGATTTTTTTATCTCAAAATGAACGAGGGCCTGATCATATATAGCTTTCATATTCTACCAAGAGTGTGTTTATCTTGGCAAGCAGTGCAGATCCTGATTAGACGCCCCGCTTTTTGGTGTCTCATCTGGGGCTAAGCCGTTTGTATATGACCCTTTTTGCACGTATTTAGCCTGCTCCACAAGTGCGTAATTTGAAATTTGAATTTTAGACTAGCTACACCCCTGATATGTCCAACTAGATTTCCGAGAATCTAATGTGTCGCCTGCCAAAACAGAAGTCAAACAAGGCAAATATGTCGAATTTATAACCCCCGCGAAGGGTTATTTAAGAGAAACTTATAAATTACAAAACATAATTTCCATTTCTGCAACCCCTAGGATCCAATGTTTTCATAATATGACCCATCACTTTCCAAGGTAGTGGGCCCAGTGGATCCATCCCTTTTAGTTGTGAAAAAATCCCACTTTATAAGAATTTTCATCTTACAGCGAGTCTACGAACTCCACAAAACAGAAAGTACATGTAGGTTGTCAATACAGTAAAACCTGTCTTGAGCAGCAACTCAAAAAGACAAAACAAAGATCTTAATAACAAAAAGTAGCTTAATGAAGACCGAAAGGATTGCAGAATGCTCCCCTTGGAGCATTATGCAATACTTTTGACCTGCATTAAGCAATAATTTGTCTTCTTTTTAAAGTTTAAAAAAGTTTTTTAAGTTTAAAAAAAAAAAAAAAAAAAAATTGTCTTCTTTTTGAGTGGCGGCTTAAGACAGGTTTTACTGTATAATCAGCAGTCAACATACATATATGCATACAAGTGTCTATGTCTGTGTGGGGACAAGGTAAAGTGCGAGTTGCGAGTTGCAAGTTGCGAGTTGCGAGTTGCGAGTTGCGAGTTGCAAACTGTTGGATTCAAAATCTGAAAACTATTATCACAACGTTTCGTTGGATTAAAATCTGAAAAGTTATATCACAACGTTTTGTTGTGGGTCCATTTATAAGAAAAACTAAGGTATTCGGATACTGAATAAGTTGGCATCTTAGTTCAAGATGGCATTGCACAATGGGTGTCTAAATGATTACTTCTAGTGGCTATTAGGTCATGACCTTGCTTTAATATCCCTTTAATACTGGGAAAAACAGCTGTTGGGAAGTGTCATCACAGTCATGCCCCCCCCCCCCCTCCCCCTTATATACTAATTGATTCTTGTGGCTTAATGCAATAACGTATACAACGTTTCATCAGGGTCTTCAATGTTTGCCAAAGTACACATTTTGGAGTCACTAGTATAAGACGGGTAATCCACAAACACTGTAAATGTGTAATTATATATCAATTTTGATGGCTGCTGGGCTGCCACTTATCTAGATGAGCTCTTTCAACAGCTTTTGAATGTTCTATTTGATTGCATTGAGAATAGCTACAACAGTTGAATTGCTTAAAATTTATCACTGGAGAAATGTTAGTCTCAAGCTGTTATAGGTGTAAAGTATGCGTAAGTTTACACCAAATGCGGTGGCAGCTCAGATGCCATAATTATTTTCTAACAGTGTACTGGCCAACCCCAATAAGTGCATACAAAAAGGCAAACTTTTCGAACTGATCAGACTACTTCTTCCACGAGATAGAAAAAACAGATTGTGTGCGCCTGCTTATAGCAACCAACCAACGAGTGTTGCCCCGCAAAGCGGGGCAACACGAGGGTTGGTTGCTTTACGACTAGAGAGAGGCTCTGTTCTGTTCTATTCACGCCCAATCTTCAAATATGAATAGAAAATATTTTCGGTATCGCCGAGTTCCGGTATCTATACGGAGTCGATAGGTGGAACCAATCTAGATCTTACTAAGAACTTAATTCTACTGTTGAAAAATATGTCGTGATCATCATTAGCATTGAAAAAATACAAAAAGTAAAAGTGAATTGTGAAAATGTCAGGTTTGTTGTTAATAAAGTCATATTTTAGCCATAAGACTGAGGGATTTTTTCTATCACCAGGAGCTTGAACGGTAGTGATAACCAGGAGCTTGAACGGTAGTGATAGCTCTTTCAGGCAAGCGGCTGCGTGATCCCCATGACGTGACGTCACAATTCTTATAACGTTACGTCATGACGTGATAACATCTTGAGCCAAACGCCAACTGCCACGTGCATCGTCGCGCCATGGAAATGAGCCGTGACATGAGATTTCCAACAATGTGATATGTGCGACCAGCAAAGACTCAGATCAGCCTGCGCATACACACAGTCTGATCCGAGTCTTTTCTAGTCGCATGAATTTTCTATGGGGTGTTATGCTTCTGACTGAACATCATTTTGAGTTTCCAAGCTTAAAAGGAGACTGCACAGGCTCGTCTGAGTCTGAGCTGACCCTCAAGGCGCTTCTGTATGCGACGTTTACTTGTTCTTTTGTCACTTTCCCATAAGGTGTTCTGGGTCAGGTGTGATACTGATTGTTTCGATTCCTGACATTTGCGTTCTTCCTTACTTTTTATACTCACACGAATACGGACTCACAAGAAATACCGTATTCTGTGCTATCCTCTCAGATCAAATAGTGGTTGGTTGCCCATTAGGTGTGCCTATTTCATATTATATTTGAAAACATTAAAAAAAAAAAACAAGACCCTTTGTTTTTTATACTTTAGGAAAGAGTTGCCCTCTCGCTTCAGACACACAAAGACTCAAATCTGTCTGATCTGCGTGTGAGACTTGTTCGCCTTAATATGGGTGGGATTGAGACCCCTGCGAAATTTTGTTCTACAAATTGGAGGTGTTCTAGAACTGTTCTAGAACATTTAGAACTGTTCTAGAACTGTTCTAAACAGGTAAATATGTTCGTTCTAGAACTCTTGTTCAACAACTGTTCTAGAACATTGTTATAGAACAAATCAAACACATTCTAGAACTGATTTCCATTCTATAAGCGTTCTTGAAATATTCTAGAACATTTTTAGAACAAATCAAGAACCAGTTAGTTCTACAAATGTTCTAATAATATTCTAGAACATTTTTAGAAATTTTCAAGAACAAAATAAGTTGACAGAAACTTTAAAAAATGATTCAAATTAAGTTCTAGAACATTTGTCTTACTTTTTAGAACTAGTTAATTCTACAAATATACTAATAAATTCTAGAACCTTTTTGGAACTTCTCAAGAGCAGAAAGCATCAGGTAGCTCAGTGGTTGGGCACTTGCCTCTGGTGCTGGAGGTCCCAGGTTCAATCCCTGCTTGTGGTGAGGAAACTTTCTCTGTCCGAACACACTTTCTCTGGTGTCATTTGCAGGGATGACACTAGATAAATGCATGGTCCTTTGGATCGGGACGTTAACTGGATGTCCCCTTTGAAGGGAAGGTCACCCCTTGTGCAGGTTAAAGAACCCTATGGTAATTTAGATATGGTTAATTACTTGTAGGCTTTCATCCTGCAACCTGGAGTATACTAAGTACTTGCCGATAATACTCGCAAGCGTGGGTCTGGCAGTATATAGAGAAAGAAAGAAAAAAAAGGGCAAAACAAGTATAAGAAAAATCAAATTAAGTTCTAGAACTCATTTAGTACTTTATAGAACCAGCAAGTTCTAGAAATGTTCTAAAAAGTTCTAGAACATTTTTAGAACATTTAAAGAGGAAACATGTCATAACCAGATGGATGATGGGGAAAACATGGCTGCCAGAATTGGAGGGAAAATGTGGAGGCTCTTCAAAAACATTTGTTTTGGAATTTCTAGATGGCAAACATTCTAGTAGTATTGCCTGAGACAGTGAGTAGACCTGAGAAACAGTTTCTCTAAGGTTTTAAATGTTGATTAATGGTGGGGTTGTTGTTTGTAAGTTTTTTAAGCAAATGCAAGACAATGTTTTGAAATGGGTGGGGGTAATACAGGGTGGCATGTTACCACAATGAGAAGATGATCATGGCTTAATTACTATAAACAGAGGTTGAGCAGTTAACATCCAATAAGTTTTCCAAAAACTAAAATGTTACAGTTTTGCAATGAATGTTATTTAATCTTCAATTCACTGATAATTCGGGAGAAATATTTTACTGAAATTTACTGAACCAGCAAGTTCTACAAAAGTTAAAAATGTTCTAGAACATTTTAGAACAGTTCTAGAACAAGCATGTCATTATCATTTATTTAACCAGATTGATGTTGGGAAAACATGGCTGCTATAAGGCATATGCTAAAACCTGGAGTGGAGTGAAGCTATGGAGTGGAGTCATGGAGTGGAGTGGTTTTTTGGAGTGTTTTTTTGGAGTCAAATTTGAGGTCCTTTAAGGTAAAACATTGACCTTTAAGGTCAAAATATGCCCTTTCTGTGACTCTGCCCAGTGCTCTTGGGATACCAGATGTAAACACGCTAAGAGCTAATACCATTAATCTTCATTAAATTATAGCTACTGCCTATCAGATTTGAATCCCTCGATGAATCACTGCACCACAGTCCTGCTGAATCTGCAGCGACCGTTTTTTTATTTTCAGCCTAGTTGCATATTTTTTTTATTTCTGCATGATCATGCACTCATACGCTGGATAAAATTCAAGTGGTGTTCATGTCCAGTTGGCTCATTCAGTTGATATGGATACTCTCTGTCTTCAGACTAGGATGTATAATAATTTAGCAGGACAATTTAGCTGGAACTGCCCAGGAGCATCTAATATTTATGACATGGCAACTGTGTTACAACAGGGTCAAGTTCTGACTACAGTGGATTTTTCACCTGCAATGACTTGGCTTGAATTAAGACAACATTATCTCTTTGCCTGCTAGTGACCAGATAAATTGTTTTCTGATAACCTTGTGAACAGCTTGGTCCAACATTTTGGGCTGGGCTTGATCAAAACCACTTCACTTTCCTGTATTATCCACAAAGCATTTTTTAAACATGTTAAATGAAGTTGAAAAAATATCAGCGACTACTACGATGAATCATACAAAGTTGCATAGCATGCAAAAAGGTAAGAATTACCAATAAAATCAGAGATCCATTGCATGTCAAAACAAACCCCAAGGGGACCATTTTGAAGATGCCAGAATTATATGCTTAATCAGGCATTCATCATTGGGACTTGGTATGTAGCAATGGGGATGTGGGCCCTACCAGGTTTGCACAAATGATGAATCTAGGTTGACCTTGACCTACTTTATGGCAATATCAAATTTGATTCCTAATGCATTTATATAGGTAAGAACTTCATTTTTCTAAAACTGTTTAAGCCGAAATCATAACAGTTAAACCAAATGAGACAATGGTTTTATATTAAGTATCAAATGTCATAAGCTGACCTGTGACATTTTATCCAAGGCGCTCATTGGACCGCAACACACCTATCTAAACATCTTTTTCTCAGAAATTTCCGGGCTGTTTGATGGATTATTCATTAGATTGTTTAGGTCACTTGACCAAAATGGCTGCAACCCCCATATATGGCAAAACCAAATTTGTTTAATTATAAGTTGTAGTTCACCTTGACCTTTTTTAACATTATAAAGGAGATCAGGTGAGCGCCTCGGGACATTCAGGTCCTATAGTTCTGCTTTGCTGAGGATGCAGCCCAAAAAATAGAGGTGCCCTGGGTTTTGAACCTGAGGTCACACATTGTTTAACCCTTTGCATACCAATCGATTCTTCCTTCTGGATTGATACAATAAGCTTGGAATAATCCATTGTACAATCTACCCTGCCCCTCCCATTTTTGATTGACCGAAGACAGAATACAAAAATACTTCATTTGAACATGTATTTGACAGTATGTGCAAATTTGTGAAGACTCATCAGAGACTTCGCTGCTTGCACTGTCAATCGAGCGCGTACATGTGATTCACCATGGCAAGTCTGTACATTTACAAATGCTCGTCAGTCTGTACATCGGCAAAGGTTAGTCTGAGTCATCGTCACAGTACCAAAATTCTGTGTGCTTGATCAAACGGCGATTTGTGTGCCGTTAATACGAGCATCGAATGTTATGATGAGTTTGCACTTTTGCCTGAGACTTAGCCACTCGACAATGCGACTGGAAAGGCACTAGCAAGTCTGCATATTTGCGCAGGCTAACCTGAGCCTTCGCACTGGACAAAGCGTGAAGTACCAATGTGTCGTGCCAACTCAAACGGGTCCAGATCAGGGACAACATTCTGTAAATGTTTCCAAAGACAATCGAAAGTTGCTGCTAGAAAGCAAAATAACTGATGCCAGTATTATATACTAGCCAAAAGTTCTAACCGGCCACTTGCATTTTATTAATTTTCTTCAAAACGTGAAATGCTATGACTAGTCTTTTTGTATCTCGAAATAACCAAGCGTGTCATGTACCCAAGACAGTAAAGATATTGACAAATGTTTAACAGTACATGCAGGATGCCAATTTGAATAGCGGCACTCCCATTTTCAAAATTTCGCATTTTGGCACAATTTGTGAGTCGTGACTTTTTAAAATAACACCTCTTTCACACGCAAAACCTTTTCATTTTAAAAGCCAAACTCATATTGAACACTAAAATGTTGAAATGAACATTCCATCTGCATGAGACTGGTTGCTATTGGCCAAAGTGTCAAAAAATTACCTCACCATCCAATGCAAATTCTTGTGAAACTCCGCGTAGCACAGTTGGTAAAGTTTCTGGCTACAGATGCGTGTCTGACTGCAGATCCAGGGGTCGTGAGTTCGATCCCGGTCCGGACCCATACTTTCGTGGAGATTGATCATGAAATGATTTCTACGATCATTCTCCTCCCTTCCGCTGATTCATTCAAGAAGGGTTGTTGTCAGTTGCAAGCGAAAGTATGTGCAAAAATTACTGGTTAACCGCTTGTTCAAGCCTGCCCAGGAAAAAGTGTGGTTAGGTGAACTGACCGTCCCACAATGACCATAGCTGTTGACTTGGGACGTAAAGCAACAAAACAATCAATCAATCATTGTGAATTTCGAAATTGAGGGTACGTGTATTCGATAAAGCCTCCCGGATACAATTAAATGAATTTTTCTTAGTCGTTTTTTTGTAACATTTACTGATAGGCTTGCCTATGCGGTACTGCAAAGGAAATCGATATAGTGCTTACAACTTTTCAGAAAATCGGTAAAAAACACATGGCTGGTTAGAACTTTTGACTAGTATATAAGTTTATCAATCATGGCCAGCACACCATTATATAGAATGTCAAATGACCATTATCACCTCCCATGGAACAGCTGGTGCACAGTGCAACACCATTAGATAGCAGGGCAACATAAATAGGTAAGTCACCTTAATAGACCCTCCACCTAACATGCTCCCAGTTCTACTTGATTATGATACCAACAATAAAAGTATTTTTCTTAATTTTGAAGCTAGATATCATATAAAACTAGAAAAAGTGTCCATGGGACACGGATGCCCCCGCCTATTGTTTTTATTTCACCAAATGTAAAGCATATATTCCGTTCTTGACAAAACAACTGTAAAGTTTAAAAAGGATTTAGTAAAATTGTAGGAGGATTTGTGCTCACAAGGTATCTAATGTCCATAAGCTTCTGTAGTAATTAAACCCAAAAATGACTAAGTTCAAATTGTGAAAAAAGTGACAAAAAATTATCTGAGGGTTATATCCAAATGTCATGCACATCTTCAGTCCTTGACAAAAACACCAGTAAAGTTTCAAAAGGATTGGGATAAAATTGTAGGAGGAGTTGCGCTCACAAGGTACCTAATGTCCATAAGCTTCTGTAGTAATTTAGCCCAAAAATGACTAAGTTCAAACTGTGAAAAAAGTGACAAAAATTGATCTGAGGGTTATATCCAAATGTCATGCACATCTTCAGTCCTTGACAAAAACAACAGTAAAGTTTCAAAAGGATTGGGGTCAAATTGTAGGAGGAGTTGCGCTCACAAGGTACCTAATGGCCATAAGCTTCAGTAGTAGTTGAGCCCAAAATTGACTAAGTTCAACCTGTGAAAAAAGTGACAAAAATTAATCTGAGGGTTATATCCAAATGTCATGCACATTTTCAGTCCTTGACAAAAACACCTGTAAAGTTTCAAAAGGATTGGGAAAAAATTGTAGGAGGAGTTGCGCTCACAAAGTACCTACCTAAATGATGGACGAACGGAAGGACGCACGGACGGACGGACAGACGGACATGGGCAACGCTTAATGCCCTTCCGCATTCTACGAATATTGGGGGCATAATTATACGGGTGTACTTGTACTAGCCTATTATAGTAGCACCACTAGTGTTCTTAACTTATAAGTACCTTATGCCCAATGATCGTCAAACTTATGCTGAATTGTACATGTAAGTATGTTAACGTATGTAACATACATGTAGTGTTCAGCTAACTTATGTCTAACGTATATTGTGTGACCTCTTCGCCATAGTTCAACGTATACCGTACTGTAGCTTGTTCGTAACGTATTTAAAACATATTTATAACTTATTCAGCGTACACCGATGTACTTGCTTACTTCGGATCACAACCCAGCAAAAGTGCCTAGGTGGAAGGGAACCGGAACTAATTGCTATTATAATGGCACCATGGACCTGGCTCCATAATAATACTGATGTACAATTTCACAGGACATTTAGCAAACACATTCCAGCTTTGAGATTCCCTTTAAAATTTACAACCTCTCTCATTGCAGAGCCAAGTGTCCATAATGTATTTAAACTCTTTGCATACTGGGTCATTTTGTATTTTTGTCGCCTACCGATTTTTTTCCCCAAATCAACTTCTTTGAAAATTCTGTCAGGAAAACCACCAGAGTGCCAAACAGTTTGGATCCAGATCAGGTCCGATCTTTTGTCGGGCCTGATCTGGGTCCAGGCTGTTTCAAACAGTTATCAACGGACGACACTAGTAGGCAAAAGAAAGTTTGAAAATATGTGGAAAAATACTGGGTGGTCTGTCAAGCCAAAATTTGGCTTCAGGAGCGGTGGTGTGCATGTGTGGGTCCACCAGGGTTGACACAAACAAGTCTGCTAAGTAGAATCTTGAACGTTTGCCTCTAAACCAGATAAGAGTGAGTAATTGAAAGTTGTCACCTTTATATCTCAACCATTGTCAATGAGTAGGGTGTTCACCTTAACTGAACCCAGTCTGTACATAAGCACATAAAAATTGCTATAAAAAGATGCTGCATGAACAAAATTATTTAAGGGCATGTACTAATTTCTAGCCTGGCCTGGCCTGGCCCGGCCCGGCCCAATTATATAACATTATATAACTTACCTTGGATGACCTTTTGATGACATAACACTTCGGGCCGTGCCAGGCCAGACCAAAAATAGATTTGAAGACATCCTTTAAGATTGCTAATAAGGATGATTCTCAAGAGGCTTGATCGAACTGATATCAGTGATAAGACACATAAACCCTAGCCAAATGGGCGGTCAGTCAATCCCTTGACAGGCAACCACATTTGAAGCCATGGCAATGAGTAATGGGTTTAGTCTGGACCCAGACCTTATTTTTCTTTTTTCTTATAAAGGGAAGCAAATGTGGAACAGCTATAAATATTTTACAGACTGAAAAGCTAGGTCATGGTTAACAGATGGGCTTAGATAGAAACAAACGTGCAATTTAAGGAGGCAACAAAAACATTAATGAGAGAGGCCAGTCTAACCAGTTTGGCCAGGGCCAAGGTAAAGTGCGAGTTGCTTGTTGCAAGTTGGGAGTTGGGAGTTGCAAGTTCAGTTATTGAATGTAATGTTTAACCCATATAAGCATATAGCGTCCTTTTTGTGGGACATAGGCAAACAGTGATCAGAACGCGGCATCTGATCAGGGTCTCCACTGTTTGTTTACAGAATGTTCTATTAGAATTTGAATTAAAATGAAAAATAATACCCAACTACCCTTAAAACGGAAATGGACTGGTCCCACTGATAATGGTGGGGAAATCCATTCGGTTAACAAATAGTTATCACAACATATTCTTACAATCATTACCAACACATTAACTTGACAGAGACATAATTTTTACAAGCAGTCAAATTTTTTTTTATATATATTATTAATGCCATACTGTGGAAGATAACAATAAATAAGATTTAGAGATGTTGGATAACATTTTAGAACCATATTGCAATTTTAATTTGCACAATGGTTGTCTGAATGATAAAGCCACATAATCAACAAAAAATGCAAAGATTTCTTCTAAAAACACTAGTACCAGAGTGTCAAACTATTTGGATCCAGATCAGGACCAACGTTCTGTAACTGTTTGCAAAGGTTATCAGCAGAGGACAAAAGTCCTGCAAGCATGCAAAGAGTTAATGTCAGCATTCAGAAGACAAGCCAAGGTCAGTACTCCATTTATACCCAATGTTTAATGACCATAAATTTCTGGCACTAGCTGGTGAGGAGCATATCTTGGACATCAACAAATTCACAAGTAGGTGAGCACCATTATTTGTATTCCCAAACCCTATTGAAATGATAGTAGGGCAAAGAAAATTATCAGGTTTGAGCTGTTACCTTAAATGACCATTCACCTTACATGCCCCCCATTTCCATCTGATTATGATTCCAAATATTAAGGTTTTCCCCATTTTGTAGCTAGACAACTTGCAATGTGTAATTTGCAATTCGCACTGTGCAATTCACAACTTGAAATTCTCAACTTGCAGCTCGCATAATACTCAGACCCGTTTGGCCAAGGGAATACTTATTCATAGATCATTTGTCATGAATATAAAAGGACAAAATACATTAAATAATCTATTTAAGATATAATCAGGCCAATACTGTGTCTGATCTGGGTCGACACTGTTTGCTTATATAATATGAATTGAACTATTTTAAAAACACCATCGTACCGAGCCGCGTAGCGCAGTCTGTAACGTGTCTAGCTACATATGCGTGTCTGACTGCAGATCTAGGGGTCGCGAGTTCGATCCCGGCCCGGTCCAATTCTTTCGTGGAGATTGATCATGAAATAATTTCTACGGCCTTTCTCCACTTCCGCTGAATGAATCATTCAAGAAGAGTTGTTGTCAATTACGAGCGAAAGTATGTGCACGAAGTACTGGTTAACCACTTGTTCAAGCTTGTCCAGGAAATAGTGTGGTTCAGTGAACTGACCATCCCGTAATGACCATAGCTGTTGACTGGGATGTAAAGCTACAAAACAAACAGACAAACCAGATTATATACAAGCCAGTACACAAGATTTTAGTACTATTGCGCGCATGCGCCCTTTAAACATGTGTGCACTGTTATATTATGGGGCTACAGACTTATTGTGTGAGATACGCCTTGATATTACTTCAACGCAATGTTTACAAGAGCAGCAAAGTGTCAAGTGAGGCTTTATGAAGAAACACAGGTTTGGTTGTAAGTTTGCCCCTGGCTGATGCGTCAAGTACCAAAATATTGCTCAAACGGGACTGTGTAGATTCGCTGGCTGATCTGAGCGAATGCTGCCCACAATAAGTAATAACCTCTTGCTCTGAAACTTGGGGAACTGGGTAGAGGCGTAGGCTTGTCTCGCTGATGCAATAAGTACCTGAATATTTCTCCAGCGGGACTACTCAATTGAGAATGTGCTGCTCGCTGACGCAATAAGTACCTGAATATTTCTCTAGCGGGACTGTGTAGAGGAGCAGACTCAATTGAGCATGTGCTACTCGCTGATGCAATAAGCACCTGAATATTTCTCAAGCGGGACTGTGTAGAGGCGCAGACTCAATTGAGCATGTGCTGCTCGCTGACGCAATAAGTATCTGAATATTTCTCTAGGGGGACTGTGTAGAGGCGCAGACTCAATTGAGCATGTGCTACTCGCTGATGCAATAAGTACCTGAATATTTCTCAAGCGGGACTGTGTAGAGGCGCAGACTCAATTGAGCATGTGCTACTCGCTGATGCAATAAGTACCTGAATATTTCTCAAGCGGGACTGTGTAGAGGCGCAGACTCAATTGAGCATGTGCTACTCGCTGATGCAATAAGTACCTGAATATTTCTCAAGCGGGACTGTGTAGAGGCGCAGACTCAATTGAGCATGTGCTACTCGCTGATGCAATAAGTACCTGAATATTTCTCTAGCGGGACTGTGTAGTGGCGGCTCAATATGAGCATGTGCTACTCGCTGATGCAATAAGTACCTGAATATTTCTTTAGCGGGACTGTGTAGAGGAGCAGACTCAATTGAGCATGGCATTGATCTTTCTTTCTTTCTATCGTTACTGGTTTCGCTCAAGCTCGAGCATTACACCAGGGAGTGCGAATTTAGAAATTTTGATAAAATAAAAAAAAAGAAAAAACACACAAAAAAAAAACACACACACACAACACAAAAAAACCACCTTTGGCTGAATTTTTGTTTAAATAAGGAGTGCCCTAAACTCCTCTGTGGACTGGGTATTGGCCACAGAAGGAGCCAGACTATTCCAATGAGGAATAGTTCGGGGGAAAAAGGAATTCTTCAGGGCATCACTGTATGTCTGGTGTCTGCGGTATTTAGCACTATGTGATCTGCTCGCTGACGCAATAAGTACCTGAATATTTCTCTAGCGGGACTGTGTAGAGGTGCAGACTCAATTGAGCATGATCTGCTCGCTGACGCAATAAGTACCTGAATATTTCTCTAGCGGGACTGTGTAGAGGCGCAGACTCAATTGAGCATGTGCTACTCGCTGACGCAATAAGTACCTGAATATTTCTCTAGCGGGACTGTGTAGAGGTGCAGACTCAATTGAGCATGTGCTGCTCGCTGACGCAATAAGTACCTGAATATTTCTCTAGCGGGACTGTGTAGAGACGCAGACTCAATTGAGCATGTGCTGCTCGCTGACGCAATAAGTACCTGAATATTTCTCTAGCGGGACTGTGTAGAGGCGCAGACTCAATTGAGCATGTGCTGCTCGCTGACGCAATAAGTACCTGAATATTTCTCTAGCGGGACTGTGTAGAGGCATGGACTCAATTGAGCATGTGCTACTCGCTGACGCAATAAGTACCTGAATATTTCTCTAGCGGGACTGTGTAGAGGTGCAGACTCAATTGAGCATGATCTGCTCGCTGACGCAATAAGTACCTGAATATTTCTCTAGCGGGACTGTGTAGAGGCGCAGACTCAATTGAGCATGTGCTACTCGCTGACGCAATAAGTACCTGAATATTTCTCTAGCGGGACTGTGTAGAGGTGCAGACTCAATTGAGCATGTGCTGCTCGCTGACGCAATAAGTACCTGAATATTTCTCTAGCGGGACTGTGTAGAGGCGCAGACTCAATTGAGCATGTGCTGCTCGCTGACGCAATAAGTACCTGAATATTTCTCTAGCGGGACTGTGTAGAGGCGCAGACTCAATTGAGCATGTGCTACTCGCTGATGCAATAAGTACCTGAATATTTCTCTAGCGGGACTGTGTAGAGGCATGGACTCAATTGAGCATGATCTGCTCGCTGACCCAATAAGTACCTGAATATTTCTCTAGCGGGACTGTGTAGAGGCATGGACTCAATTGAGCATGTGCTACTCGCTGATGCAATAAATACCTGAATATTTCTCTAGCGGGACTGTGTAGAGGCGCAGACTCAATTGAGAATGATCTGCTCGCTGACGCAATAAGTACCTGAATATTTCTCTAGCGGGACTGTGTAGAGGCATGGACTCAATTGAGCATGTGCTGCTCGCTGATGCAATAAGTACCTGAATATTTCTCTAGCGGGACTGTGTAGAGGCATGGACTCAATTGAGCATGTGCTACTCGCTGATGCAATAAGTACCTGAATATTTCTCTAGCGGGACTGTGTAGAGGTGCAGACTCAATTGAGCATGTGCTGCTCGCTGACGCAATAAATACCTGAATATTTCTCTAGCGGGACTGTGTAGAGGCATGGACTCAATTGAGAATGTGCTACTCAGTGGTGCAATAAATACCTGAATATTTCTCTAGCGGGACTGTGTAGAGGCGCAGACTCAATTGAGCATGTGCTGCTCGCTGGTGCAATAAATACCTGAATATTTCTCTAGCGGGACTGTGTAGAGGCATGGACTCAATTGAGAATGTGCTGCTCGCTGGTGCAATAAATACCTGAATATTTCTCTAGCGGGACTGTGTAGAGGCATGGACTCAATTGAGCATGTGCTGCTCGCTGGTGCAATAAATACCTGAATATTTCTCTAGCGGGACTGTGTAGAGGCATGGACTCAATTGAGAATGTGCTACTCGCTGGTGCAATAAATACCTGAATATTTCTCTAGCGGGACTGTGTTGAGGCATGGACTCAATTGAGCATGTGCTACTCGCTGGTGCAATAAATACCTGAATATTTCTCTAGCGGGACTGTGTAGAGGCATGGACTCAATTGAGCATGTGCTGCTCGCTGACGCAATAAATACCTGAATATTTCTCTAGCGGGACTGTGTAGAGGCATGGACTCAATTGAGCATGTGCTGCTCGCTGACGCAATAAGTACCTGAATATTTCTCTAGCGGGACTGTGTAAAGGCGCAGACTCAATTGAGCATGTGCTGCTCGCTGACGCAATAAGTACCTGAATATTTCTCTAGCGGGACTGTGTAGAGGCGCAGACTCAATTGAGCATGTGCTGCTCGCTGACGCAATAAGCAACTGAATATTTCTCTAGCGGGACTGTGTAGAGGCGCAGACTCAATTGAGCAATTTCCATTGCATAATGAGTGTCTGGAGAGACTGTCTGCTCCATTAGGTCATGACCCTACTTTAAGGTCAGTGTAATATAAGGAAGGTAAACAAAACAAGTCAAATCAGGTCAGCACTTCAAGAGGATTTGGTAATACTCTCAGGGGAAATATTGTGTGGAACTAATGGGATCATGACCTTAACAAATTGAAACAGTAAGGTAGTCTTTTCATATCAAATTTGCAATGTAGTTTGAACTTTGGGCAAGCTTTTTCCAAACACAATATATTTATGCTAGTGCTCAGATAGTCTAGCTCCTAGACCTTGATGTGTTTGTCAATTTTACTTGACGTTTCATTCATTATAAATTGATTTCATATAGCCAGTCTCATCTCTTTCTCTCTTTGATATCCACACCTAATCACAAATGTTGCTATCATAGAGGAAAGAGGGAGATTAAAGAAATTATTATTTCAAAATGAAATTATCATTTATAAAAAAAGAATATGATATCAGACTAGTAGCTAGTCTAGTGCTTGGAGTAAAGGCCTTTTCAACCATTTTAACCCCTTTCGGCATCCTAAACACTGATTGTTGTCTGATAAAATGTAGTTTCTGTGCATCACTCCCATCCTGTCAAAATATTGCTAGGATTAAACCAACACATATGCAGAAGACACATTTTTTCAACTTTTGTTGCTGAAAAATGTTGGCGTGCAACTCGTCAATCTGCATAACCAATAAAAACAAAAACAACGCCGAAAAGAAAATGTAAATAAAATGCTACAATCACCGTCCAACCAATTACATGGCGATTAAAAGACATAAAACACAGACGAACACAAACACACAAAAGAAATTAATACTACCACAGTTAATTCTTTACCTACGACTAGACTTGGAAAACAGTTTTTGATCCAGAACAGGCCTGACAAAACTCAGTTCAGGCCCGGCATTATACATGACAGGCGTGATCTAGACACTCTGCATGTATTCCTGAAATAGTTAAAAAAAAAGGGTTTTTAAGGTTCTTTAAACACTTTATTGTTTGCGTACTGTTAAACTCACACAGACTTGTCCATGCTCCCACATGTGCAAGGTTTATGGCCAATGTATGCACAAGAGCCCTGATCTGTCAGTAGGTTTGTAAACCTTACTGGGCTAAACCTCTTGCATGCTGAGTAATGTTGCATTCATTTTCATTGTCTGCAGTTGTTGTTGCTGTTGTTGTTGTTTTTTGTAGCCATATAATGTGGACAATCCGAGGACATAAGTTTGGTCAGGCCTGATCAGGGTCTATACTGTTTGCAAAGTTTGGCAGCAGACCACAATAGCAGTCACTAGCAGAGAAATGGTTAGCACACAGCAGTGATTAATATAATGGTTCTATAAATCAGATTAATCAGTGGTACATTTCAAATTAACCAGCAGCATACAATTTTGGCATCTTGGAAATGGGTCCCTTGTGGGTACTTCTTCTGACAGGCTCATGTTGTCAGTTTTCATATATTGGGCTGGCCTGGCCTGGCCCCAAGTGTTATGTCATCAAAAGGTCATCCAAGGTAAGTTATATAATGTTATATAATTTGGCCGGGCCGGGCCAGGCCAGGCTAGAAATTAGTACATGCCTTATTTAAGGCAGCCAAATTACCTTTCAGTTGTAAGACTTAACTGTTTGCTTGCTAGTGACGATGGAGTTTCAGTCTACTGATAACCTTGCAAACAGCTTGGATCTAGACCAGGCCTGAAAAAGGTCAGGTTTGATATGGATCCAAACTGTTTGACACTCTGATGACATTCATGGAAGTTTTTTTGTTAAAAAGAAAATCAGCAGAGGACGAATCATACAAAATTACCCAGCATGCAAAAGGTAAACACCTGGTTTAGCTGGTAACTCAGCATTCTGACACTGCCTCTCTGGGGACTTCTTGATAATTAGATGACCAACACTACAGGTCACTGGGTTTGATGTTCACCTTAAATGACATTATGTCCACCTTGAACCCTGCCTAATAGAACCCATTGACCGAATTTTATGGTGATTAGACCAGTTGTGTAGGAGAATGCTGTAGATGTTTAATGTGTCTTTTTTCCTTTTCGTTCTGGACACAGGTAAACAGGTACTTTGGCAAACAGTGAAAACCCATTTGAAATTTAGCATACGGCAGCGTTTCATCAGTGTCTGCACTGTTTGCTTCGATAAAACAAATCTTCAAGCTAGTGACACAAACTAGTGACGTCTTTTGTAGTCTGCTGCTAACCTTTTCAAACAGTTTGTACCCAGATCAGACCCGATATCTTAGGGTCTGATATGGATCTAAACTGTTTGATACTCTGGTCTGGTGGTTTTCCAATTGATTTACCTTTTTAAGATGGCCCTAAATAATCTGGAAAAACGCTAAATCGCACATCTGAAATTATCGCTTTCGATTGCAAGTCAGATTGAAAATCTTACTTCTTTGGACTACAACAGGGTTTGAATCTGATCTGGCAACGTACTTTCATATATATTATTCTCTCTCTATCCCTGATTGGACCAGGGGTAATTGCCAGTTACTAATGAATGTATGTATACACTCAAGAACTTAGTAACCAGAAACTTAGAAGTGAGAAGTTTCCTAGGCATTCAGTGAGGGAATTAGCTTGTGTAATGTCCCACCAACAGCTAAGGTCATATTGAGATGGTGTCATGGTTTAGTCTAACCCGACAGACTTGAGGAGCCCTGGATCAAACTTTGGAACCCTGGGTACAAAGCGAGTGGTTCGGTGGTTACTCCCTAGTTATTAAGAAATATCTCCGGCGAAAACTTGAAGAACAGTTCAAGAAAAAATCTTCACTGTTCAAGAACTGGTTTAAGTATTCAAGAACTGTTCTTGAACTGTTCAACAGCCGTTTTAAGGACTTCTCAAGAACAATTCTTCATAACAAATTGTCCAAATTTAACTTCATAAAATTGACTTGAACTCTTCTTGAAAATTTTAGAGCAGTTTCTGTCCAATTCTTGAACACTGTAAGAACATTTCGTAAACTGTTCTTAAAATTTTCAGAGTCGATGTATCGTTACATATCTTGGAGACTGTTCACTCTAAAAAGCAGTTTCAGTAACAGTTGTCCTACTTAAATCAGCACCCGGGAGAGAATAATATCTAGGAAAGTGACTCAAACTCAAGACCCCTCTATATCAGCCTGTATAAGTAAGATTTTCAATCTGGCACTGCGTGGACTTCTCTTTAGCTTAATATCTATAACAATATTTTAATGAGGTATACAGTGGCTCAGTGGTAGAATGATCAACATGAGATCGACCCGGGGCTACTGGTTCACCGAAAGCACTGCAGTGTACTTCAGTAGGACACTTTATTCTCCTCTTAGCAATGGTTCAATCCAGGAGATATACTGACATGACTTAAAATTATTGGTCGAGTGATAATATCAGCGATATATGGTCATCTAAGGAAAACACAAGATAAATAATGCACCAGTCATTTTGAATCAGTTTCGGTAGAAACGATAGCGGGGCATTATCAGGGATTTTATCACAATTTTGCCCTGCAGGGCTTTGAAAATTGAAAAGTTAAAAGCCCCGCTATTCCCTGGCCCAATGGGGGCGGGGCATGCAAATGACTGGTGCATAAATCGGAAACCATCAAAGTGTCAAAAAGTTTGGATCCAGATCGGGCCTAATCTGAGTACTTTGGCAAACAGTGAAGACCCAGATTAAATGTCGCACAATGCAACCTTTCATCATATACGTTAGAGATAAACTAGATGTACGCAACAATGTAAGTTATGCATAAGTTAATGTACGTTACATGTACAAGTTAAGCATAAGTTAGTCGGTCATTGTGCATAAATGTCTTATAAGTCAAGAACGCTAGTGATATGCTGGGCATACGCTGTTATACTCTAGTACAAGTATAAGTTATGTTACGTCAGGAATAAGTTATGAATTAGTAACCCATGCGTTAGACATACCTTTTATATTCGTTCAGCATACGTTTGTATACTGTTCAGAGAGAGGCTTTCTCTGATTTTTAAATTTGATTTCAGCATATGCCAGCGTACTTGGTATTGTTTCATGCGTTGGCATAAGTTGGCTAAAATGTTGTAGTGTGACAGGGCCTTTACGCTCTGGTTCATCAACAGTTGAATTCATATCATGTATACAGATGACATAGAAGGGGGCTAAATGTATATACCTGGTTAATTAACGCTTAAACATATAGAAATGCTGATTTTTTATGTTCGTAACCTATTGATGCATAGCTCGCCAGACAAAAAGCCTGTTTGTGCTAATATTTAAAGCTCGATAAAAAATATGAGGGTACAGTGGCTCAGTGTTAGAGTGGTCATCTTGAGGTAGAGTGGTTGCTGGGTTGAGCCTCAAGTGAGGCATTGTATTGCGTACTCGAGTAGGACACTTTATCCTGTACTTACTAAAGTACTGGCTCAACACAGGGAACGTGCCGACTTGACTGAAATGTTGATGACTTAAACTAAAACTTCGGCAGATAACATCCTTAAGCTCAGGTGAGCGATTGAAGGCTATTAAGTTCCCTTTGTTAAAAAAGATATAAAACACGGAAAACCATCAGAATGTCAAAAAGTTTGGATCCAGACCAGACCTAGTCGGGCCTGATCTGGGTTCAAACTGTTTGCAAAGGTGTCACGCATATGATTCTGGCATCTTCCAAATAGATCCCTTGGGGTTCAATGGGGTATATGTTTACATTGGTAAGGCTGTGCAATCTGCGAGTTGCAAGTTGCAAATATATACACTTAAAATCTAATATAGCTTCAAAAAAGATGAAAAAACAATCTTCAATGTTAAATAACTTGGGATCTTATGTAAATGGGAGCATGTAAGGTGAAGGGTAAATTTGTTCAATGCCCAGCAATTGTACTAAAATGAAATACTGCTCACCAGATGTCCCATGGGAAGAAGCTCAGAAGTTAATGGTCATTAAGCTTTCTAAAAAACGGGGTTAGTGTTAAACACTGAACCTGATTTGTCTTACATAATACTGACATTAACATTTTGCCTGCTAATGGCGACTTTTAATGTCTGCTTATAACCTTTGCAAACATTCTGGGCCCAGTTTAGCACCGACAGAACGTCGGTCCTGATCTGGATCCAAATCGTTTGACACTCTAATAAGTGATAATGTTCCAGAAAGATATATTTGAAAAAGTTAATTTAGAAAAAAAAACACCAGCAGACGGCATCAAAAGCATGGAAAGGGTTATCCAGCATGCAAAGAGTTAAAGCAGATTCATAACCTAATAGAGCAATTTCCAGCATCTGAAAACGTAAGAATGTGTTTTGATTTGCAACTCGTAACTCGCACTCTGCATGCTGCGTAATTTTGTGTGAATTTTCTGTCATTGCTGATATTTTATCAAATCTATTTAAATATGCTTTCGTGAATAGCACCATGATCCAGGCTAGTTACAGAGATGAAAGTTTCCTTTTTGCGAGTTTGTCGATTACTCTTTCCAGAGAGCTAAGAAAAGAGGCACTCACCTGACTGCATGGATGCATAGGCTGGTCAGCACCTTTGTTGTTCGCATGCTGCTATGTCAGGTTTGAGTCTTGCCTGGTCAGAAACCCCAAAGACAAATTTTCTCCCGACGTGGGCCATTTATCAAAGTCATGATACTTTCTAGAATCCAGTAGTATTTCTCTCAAAGTGACTTTTTTCAATAACCTATCAGACGACAAAATATACTTAAGACGCATCGTGGGCTGTTAAATGTATACGAATATACAAGCCCCTAAAGAAGCCTGAGCAGAGAAGTGTTTAGCCTCCGTGGATCGGCAGTAGGCCCTGGCTTTGTTACGATAACAAGGAAAATGAGCAGCGAAAAAGACGAACCCTGCATCCTACACTGGTGCTCTAATTGAAAGGACACCAGTGTATATCTTTACGAAAACCTGACGCAAGGATCAGTGCTAAAAGTACTTAGCCAAAAATGTAAAAAAACATACTGAAGAAAAAAAGAAAAAATCGTGGCTATCTATCAGCGATATTGTCCAGCCTTCGGTTTCTCACTCGACAAGGAATATCTTTTCTAGCAAAAAATAGCCTGTCTTCAGGCCCTGTATTAAGACATCTAACTGAAAGTTCTATAACTACTACAGAGATAAATTTATGATACTTTATTACTTCCCCATTGCTCATGTTGCTCAGAATACAGGAAATAAGACAGTCTGTGATTTTTTTCAGAGATGTATATGCTTGTATATGTATGTGCACATATTTTACTATTTTTCATTTTTCTATTTACTGGTCTGATAACAGTCTAGCAAAAAAAAAAAAAAAAAAAAAAAAAAAAAAAAAAAAAAGAAAAAAAAAAAAAAAAAAAAAAATCCAGCTGTTAAGTTTTTAGAACTAATTTTTCGCAATAACTTTTTTATCGTCAATTTTAGCAAAATGTGTTCGCGATGAAAGTATTCAGGACGATCTCCGCCAACTTCTCCAAATTGTTTCAACATCCTAGATGCTGCAGGTTCCTCTGTGCTTAGATGCACTCTTTGAACATTTTAAGTAAAGCACAAATAAACCAAGTCCAAGATGTCAGTCAAAAAGTTACATTGAACCACCATAATTCAATTATTAAAGCGATGGATGGCTGGTTCAAATATATTAGAAATCATGTGTTAAGCTACTGTACTGCCAGCCAATATGACAGTGACGTCATGTTTTGTTTACAAAGTTATCAGGGACTTAGAATAGATAGATCACTTGTGTATTAATCCTATCCACAGGATAGGATAAATACACAAGTGATCTGTCGATTCGCGCATGCTCACGTGAAGTATACACGTAAGTGTTTTACTTAGCAATTGTAAACAAAGTATTACGTCACTGTCACTCTTGGTTGGCACGACAATAGTATGGTCATCTCAAAACTATTCATTCCAAAACACGTGCTTAAGAGAAAAATTGCAGGTCATACGATAACCCAGTCTTTGTTCCTACAAAAATTAATGAGCCTACTTTAAGTTGATTCTGCATATGCACGGTAAATTCTGAGTATGTTAACGGCAGTTTTTTGTTATGCACAGCCTTAGCACCGCTTCTGAATATTTTTTGAAACTACCCCTTTCTGTCACGCCTATAAGAATTATACCTGTCATTAAAAGGCTTAGAAATTTAGGACGAATTCAATTTATTGCAAAATCTTCATCTATATACACAAAAATCTGTTTGCGCTACAAGCACAAGACCTTTTGGAGAAGTTGGCAGAAATTCTACTCAACAACACATTTTGGTAAAATTGAAGGCAAAAATATATTGCGAAAAATTAGTTCTAAAAGCTTAACAGCTGGAGTTTAGTGACCAAAACGACTGAAATCTAGTCCCTAACACATAAAACCCCCATTCAAACGCATATAGAAGGGCTCAAAATTTAAAAAAAAAAAATCTCAGGGGAGACCGCCTTACCCCAGTAACAAGCAGCGGAAATAATCCCCCCAGGCCCTGCCTTCGGCGCTCGATGGATTTCTCCGCCGGACCGCTTTTGACTAAGTGGCGACTGTCCTGTTCGTTGGTGGGGCCCTACAAATTTGACCAGCAACCCCTTAACAGGCATTGCCCAATCCATACCAAGTAAATGTGTCGCTGAAGATACTATGCTGAATTCATAGAATTTTAATAAGATAATAGATAGTGTGATCAAAAAATTAATGTTATTTTTAATACACATACAGCATGTAACAACACGAGTGTACGAAACTACAATATGGTTCAATGTCTAGCCTGGCTTTCAGGCCCTGAGTTCAAGGTAAACTACTCCTACTGAACCAAACTTTTCTCTGATATAATATCCCTTCTGAGCTGTAACTCACAGCCCTATCAGAGAGGTAGACAGTATTAGAATATTTTCAGTTTTTGTAACATGATAAAATCATCAGTTAGACTGGGGCCAGTCTATTCAATGTCTTGCACAGTCAACTATTGTTCCAATGTTATCTATTCTGTTATCCAGTGGCCGGACTTTGGAGTAGTTGTGAGATGCGAGTAAATGCGCTTTTGGGAATTGCAAACATAAGACATCTAACTTCAAAATGGGAAAAATCTTTTGATAGTTAGAATCATAATCAAATGGAAATAGGGTGGGGGACATGTAAGGTGAAAGGTCTATTAAGGTGACTGTAGCCAGCAGTGGCCTGGTTATGCTATTTGCTCCACTATCACTAGACTAATGGTGCTGCACCTGCCTGTGAAACTGTTGATACCAGGTGTCCCATGGGAGGAGTGCCATAAAGTAATGGTCATTTAACATTGCAAAATGGGGTACTGACCCTGATCTGTCTTCAGAATGGAACAACTTATATAATACTGGCATTAACTCTTTGCATGCTCCCAGCGAGATTTGTCCATCTGCTGATAAACTTTGCAAACAGTTACAGAACGTTGGTCCTGATCTGGATCCAAATCGTTTGACACTCTGGTAGTGCTTTCTGAAAGAATTCTTTGCAAGGGGGCTAAATTTATATACCTTATTGATCAATGTACAAACATATAGAAATGTTGAATTTCGTTACCTTTGATTGTATAGATAGCCTGAAAAAGCGAACTATTCCAGTGTCTGTGCTATTTCATGATATGGAGTTACCCCTACCCCCCCATCTCCACCCTCGGGATCATTATAATGCTTATTGACATTGGCATTATCCGTATTAGAAAAGGGTAATGTTGATGGGAAAAGGCAGATTGTGGGTTTCAATCCCCAGAATTGTTCCAGTTTAATTATACAGTGAGTGGGTTCCATTTTTGTTAGCTTATTGAACAGTACAAGAACTTGTCAATGTGTTCTTAGACTCTTCATAAACTGTTTGACAACTCTTTTATGAATTACTCATTTTTATTTTTTTCCCAAAATTTAAACTTTGATAAAAATGTTCTCGAACTGTTCTTGAATATGACCAGTTTTTGAACAGTAAAAGAGCATTTCTTGAACTGTCCTTAAAGTTTTCGCATCGCAGTTTCCAGTTATTGTGTACTTTATACATATGCATACAACTGATAATTGCCTTATTGACAGCGTTAGGTATGCAGTCCATAGATCTGTCTCGTAATCGAGTGCACTTCGTGAACTGCTTAGAATCCAGGGCTAACCCTGGCTCAAAATTTGTTGTAGCCAACACTTTAGCCAAATTGTAAAAGTTGGGGCCAATCGAAATTGACTTTAGCCAAGGGTTAAGCTAGAATGTAGTATCAACAATTGTTCTGTATCTTACTCTTTGCCCACTAGCGGCGACTTTTGTCGTCTGCTAATAACCTCTGCAAACGGTTTGGACCCAGAACAGGCCCGACAAAATGTCGGGCCTGATCAGGATCCAAACTGTTTGAAACCCTGATGGTTGAATCCAAAGAGATAAATATGGCACAATAATAAAGTGTGAAGGAATAAAAAAAAAAGCAATATTGGAACATCCAAAAGCTGATCAAAATGCACCTTTTGATTATGTAATTAATTTTTCAACAACCTACACTGTACTTTTAGCCAATGACTTATTATTGTAGCCACTCTTCATTTTTAGTAGCAAATGGCTACAATGGCTAATGGCAGGGTGAGCCCTGGAATTTATTACTAAAAGTATGAGGAGTACAGAGGCTCTTGATAGAGTGGTCAACTTGAGATGGAGGGGTCGCTGGGTTGAGCCTCTAGTAAGGCGCTGTATTGTGTACTTGAGCAGAACATTTTATCCTCTGCTAAGAACTGGTTCAACCCAGGTGGCTTGTTGACTCAAACAAAACAATTCACCCAATAATATTCGGATGTTCAGGTGAGTGATTGGAGGTCATTTAGTTCCCCTAGTTGGACCTGATCTGGGCCCAAACTGTTTTCAAAGTTGTAGTTAGCCTTTTTGATGAAACCATGATTAAGCATATAATTCTGGCATCTTCAAAATTGGTCCCTTGGGGTTTGTTCTGACATGCAATGGGTGTATGTTTACATTAGTAATGCTTCACTTTTTGCATGCTGTGTAATTTTGTTTGGTTCATCTTCATTCCTGATATTTTTCAAATCCATTTAAATATATGTGCTCTCATGAACATCACCAGAGTGTAAAGCGGTTTTGATCCTGGTCAGGTACAAGACGTTGGGATAAGCTGTTAGAAAACAATTAATCTGGTCATTTAGTGGTGTCTTAATTCATGCTAAAAGTCATTTAAGGTGAAAAATCAACAGCAGTCTGAACTTGACACTGTCTGTAACACAGTTGGCATGTCATAAATATTAGATGCATGCAGTTTTCTAATACATCCTGGTTTGAAGACAGAGAGTTCCCATATCAATTGATATGGCCAACTGTGCAGGAACAACACTGCAGTTCATTTAGCATATGAGTGCATGACTATGCAGCACTCAAAACTGCAACTAGGCTGAAAATCAAAACAGTCGTTGCAGGTTCAGCATGACTAGGGGTGAAGTGATTAAGCCAAGGAAATCAAGTTTGATTGGCAGTATCTATAATTTAATGAGGTTTAATGGCATTAACTCCTGGCATGTTTACATCTGGTATCCCCAGACACAGAAAGGTCATCTTCTGACCTTAATGGACCTCAGAGATGACTCCAAAAACCCACTCCAAAAAACCACTCCAAAAAACCACACCACTCCATTACTCCACCCCATGGCTTCACTCCACTCCAGGTTTTAGCATATGCCCTGCTATAATTGGAGGGATTATGAAGACTGAGCCCAAAAAGCATGTGTGGCAGTTTTTAGATGGCAAATTGACAGTATTATAGCCTGGGACAGTGAGTAGACTTGAGACACAATTTCTTAAGTTTTAATGTTAATTGTTGCTGTAGTTGTTGTTTTTCCAAGGTCAAATGCATGACAATGTTTTGTAATGGTTGGGGTAACATGGTGGCAATAACTAACAACATTAAGGCCAACTAATAGGGCCCCTATAATAATTCTCCTCCAGTTGATGTTTATTTATTTATTGTGTGATAACTTATTGGGGTTTTAAACAAATGTCAACAGTTTTCCAGATATATAAAGGTAGCATGCCATGGAATCTTATTTCCAGACCCTATATGGGACATTTTTGGGGAGGTGTTCAACAACTATTTTAAAAAGTTTAGTTGTATTAGAACATTTGCAGAACAAACCACTAGAACATTCCTGAAATTGTTCTTAAACTATTCTAAAATGCTCTAAATAAATTCAGGGGCATCAATAGAATGTTTTTATGACATGATTTCTGAAGAGTTGTTCTACAGTTTTTCCAGAAAATTTCTAAAGGTTTGTTCTGGATCAGTTCTAGAAGAAGCCAAGGTTTATTCTAGAACAGTTCTAGAACAAACCATTAGAACATATCTGGAATTGTTCTGGAACCATTCTAAAAATGTTCTAGAATGATTCAGACATTAAACGTTAAATGAGACATTTTTAGGGGTGTTCTACAATTGTTCCAGAAAAATTCTAAAGGATTGTTCTAGATCAGTTCTAGAACAAACCAAGGTTAACTCTAGAACAGTTCTAGAACAAACCATTGGAACATTTCTGGAATAGTTCTGGAACCATTCTACAGATGTTCTAGAACTATTCTGAGACATTTCTAGAACGTTAAATGGGACATTTTTTAGGGTTGTTCTACAATTGTTCCAGAAAAAGTCTAAAGGTTTGTTCTAGATCAGTTCTAGAACAAACCAAGGTTAATTCTAGAACAGTTCTAGAACAAACCACTAGAACATTTCTGGAATAGTTCTGGAACTATTCTACAGATGTTCTAGAACTATTCTGAGACATTTATAGAATGTTAAATGGGACATTTTATGAGGGGTGTTCTACAATTGTTCCATAAAAGTTCTAAAGATTTGTTCTGGAACTGCTCTAGAACAAACTTGATTTGTTCTAAAACTGTTCTAGAAAAAACTTTTAGAATTTTCTGGAACTTTTCTAGAACAAATATTTTGACCTTGGCTAGAACATTTGTAGAACAAAAAATTGTCCCATTTAACGTTCTACATCTGTCCCATAAAGGTTCTAGAGCATATCTAGAACAGTTCTAGAACATAGTTCTAGAAAATTCTAGAACTCTTCTAGAATGGTTCTAGACCATTTCGCAGGGGGAAACATACTATCATGATTTATGCGCGCATGCACCAGCTGATCTGTGTATTTTTTTGGTTTACACAGGCTAAAAATAGGTGTGTATTAAACTATAATTTTGACGGCCTGTTAAAAACAGATTACATGTGCGAAAAATAAAGATTATGATGAGTCTGAACAACTTTAAAACCTGTCCAATCAGAGTCCTTTTAGTCTATATGAAAAAAAATATTGCCTTAGCGTATCCACTGAAGGCAAATTTTAGACACAAATAAAACTTAGATATTTTAAAGTCTGATCAGTTGTTGGTTAGATTTTATTCTTACGCCAGTCAACAAATATTCAGTAATGTTGGGACGGGATATGTCACCACGCTCGATTTTTCATAATCTCACATAGATTTACAAAATTTCTGGAAAAAAACATGCTCTTAATATTATCTTTAAATAGTTGTAATCGCCATCCAGCTTCTTTTTTTATTTTAACTATAACTCACGACATCAAGCTTTTTAGGAAAAGTGAAGATTTGTTTGTTTCCCCGTTTCGTGACAAGATACTGAATGATATATTTTGATAACTCTTCTAAAATAGGATTAGATTAAATTGTATATTAAAAAAATTGGCATTGACAATCTCAAAGTTTTGTTTTCTTTTATTACCTTTTAGAAAAAAGAATAAAAAAAATGGGGGTCACCAAACCAATTTTCTTTCAGGAGAGCAGATTTTATCCCTACCCCCTCATATTTTGAGGATAATTCAATATAAAACGTTATGGAGTGTACTTTTTGTCATTTATGTCAATTTATATTACTTGTAGGAAGTAGTAGTTCATTAGTATAAAGCTGAAAAAAGAAGAAAATAATAATAATGTATAATAGGTGAGATTGTTTGCAGACGATATAACACAGCAGCGGTGCTGTACCTAAAATGCCATACTAGGGTAGCTGTGGGCCTATCAGGTTTTCAGATGCTGGCATCTTAGATCCAGATTGCCATTTTTTAATTTGCACAATGGGTGTCTAAATGATAGCATCAACAGGCATTTTACTGTTCTATTAGGTTATGACGCTGCAATCTCAGGACACTCAGGACACTCTTCACACTTAGGATAACCTTTTCCATGCTTTTGGTGTCGTCTGCTGGCTTTTTTTTCAAAATAACTTCTTAAAAACTTTCAGGAACATTATCAGAATAACAAACGATTAAGATCCAGATCAGGACCGACGTTCTGATGGTGCTGAACTGGGCCCAGACTATTTGCAAAGGTTATAAGCAAAGAGCAAAAGTCGCCATTAGCAGGCAAAATGTTAATGACAGTATTATGTAAGTCAGTCCAGTTGCAAGACAAATCAGGGTCAGTGTTTAAAACTAATGGACACTAACCCCCATTTTAGAAAGCTTAATGACCATTAATTTCTGACACAAACTCCCATGGGACATCTGGGCAGAAGTATCTCTCATAAGCACAGATGTTAATCATTGCTGGGCATTAAACTTAGTTTACCTTTCACCTTGCATGCTCCAATTTCAATCATGAAGATCCAAAGCTATTTAACATTAAAGATTTCGTTTTCCATTTCTGTTTTGAAGCTAGATATCTTAAGTGTATATATTGCAACTTGCAAGCCTTGAAGGAGTAACTCGCAACTCGCAACTTGCAACTCGCAACTCGCAACTCGCAACTTGCAACTCGCAACTCGCAGATTACTCAGACTCCCATGTGTAGGTAAAGTATACTAACCAAATGTCGACTGTTCAGTTTGATATGCTTGAGCCCTTCATTTCAGAAAATGACCCACCATTTTTTGCTCCATGGGTCATTTCGGCCTACCGATCATGAAAAAAAAAATGTTCCCAAAAATCGCCATTTTTGACGTCCAAGTGAGGGGATGGTCTATTTTTAAAGCATGAGTTATTATAAATATAAATACAGTAACAACTTCTCCATTACTGTCAGATCATGAGATAAATGATATCTCAGGGGAGGTCCAGCCTCTTATCAGAGTTCATAGCCTTCCAGAATTTAACTACACATATTTAATAGATTGTGCTGTTTTTAATGTATTTATCGACGGTCTGCCGATATTTTTGGGGCATATGTTTTCAAAATATTTATTTCCGGAGTATGACCACATAGGATAATAAGCAAAAAAAATTGCGTAAAATTGCGATTATTTTCTATCAGTTTAAACATCTGTTTTGGGTGCTCAAAAGAACCGTCTCGTCGAGTACCCACAACGTATGTTTTGGTTGAGAAATAAGAAAACTAATTTTTCAGTTTGCCCCTCTTATCTAGGGGCCTGGACAAGAATCAAATAGTTCAGATCCAGACCATAATAGAGGTTATCTCGGGTCTGACAAAGCTGACTTGCATACGAACAAGACATGTGTGGATCCAGAGGGGTGACAGGGGTCCGGAGCCCCTGAAATATCACAAAAATATAGGGTTTCTTAGCAAAACTGGTCCGGATCCCCTGAAAAATCACAAAGCTACCAAGCCAGCATTCAATGTTGGGCCATCATCGGCACGCCAGCGAAACGCCATCATCGGCACGCCAGCGAAACGCCATTAAATGGCATTTGGCGTGCCGATGATGGCCCGATTTTAGAGGTATTTGAATCGACTCATTACCTTCAAACAGTTGAACCCCCTGGCCTCCGAAAAACTTTTCTGGATCCGCACATGCAACAAAATGGCACACCAGCCTGCGCATATGTGCGGTTTGCTCAGTGCCTTTGTTATTCGCTTTCTGTCATAAAGTGATCCGATTTTCATGCTGATATTCGCATGTTGAATATAATTTTGATGCCTGTAGTCACGACATTGGTACCATCTCTACACAGATATTGCGCAAATACGATTTTGTCTAAACGATTTTGTCAGAACCAGAATTTTCCAATTTCCTTGAAGTAAAAAAATCTTTCTTACCCAGCTCTTGAAAGCATTCTATACAGAATTTGTTCTCAATCAGTCCCGTCTATCTGCTTCAACACCTTAAACATGTTAAATGTTTGTTTTTGAAGCTGAAATACACTAGGTAAATCCTTGATGGGCGACCATTTAATTTTAATCAGAATGGAATAGAATAGAATTGAATATCCATGCACGTCCTACCTACCCAACCAACCACCCACCCACCCAACCACCCATTAAATGGGACAACGAGTAGTAAAAAAGAAACAGAAGAGTAAATCGGTCTGTACTATAGTTGATGTGTTCAAAATATGCAGTAAAACAGACCATGACAGTTATGCTGGCATGACTTCTTCGTGTCCAGTGTTTTGGGTCAGGAACTCCCATTAAACCCAAATTTGTGAAATGTTTTCACTAGTATACATGTAAGGGTTCTAGGCAGAAGTATGTGGCTTGACTTGAAAGTTATAAGCCATTAATTTATATCTTTACTTTTTGACTAATGTTTGGTTTTACAAGATACAAGAAAATTTATTTTATGCAGGCATTCATATCAAACATTAGTCTACCGACAGAATGATAACAAAAATAACAGGAATCAGGATTAGTTTCACAGAAATTTACATTTATACTGCACAGTTATCACATGTAAGAAAAAAATAATATAGATAAAATTGTTTAAACAGACAATTTCTAGCAATACTTGGTTCATTGTTTATTGTTACTCTCATTGTTTGTTGGGTTTTAAGTTGGCTCCTTGTTTGTAATGCAGTACTTAGTGTCCATTCTAGCTTTGCAATCATACCGCCTGGGAAGAGAGAGTTGATTTCTTACCTTTTTGCAGTATTCCAAATATCATGGTCCTGCTTCTGAGCAGTGGGTTGGTCTTTAGCTTGTGAATGTGGTACTTTCTGGCTATGCTCAGTTACCATTCAAAAAATACACATAGCATATGGTTAAATCAGGACTTTCTTTGGAGTTTATATGGAGGAAATAATGGACAAAAGGGGGGGGGGGACAAAAGGGGTTCATGAGATCCTGACCCCATCGTTTCATATTATAAGTCATTAGGAAACTTGGCAAGATTTTGGTATCTGAAAGAGGAATTTTGATTCTAAAATAATAGAGGTCAAGAATATAACTGGGTGACAAATTAACTAGAATCTGAATTTTTACTTTGGCAATTTTTATGAAATTGATTATTTGCAGTGCATTATTGTGTGCTGTCTTAAGAAGATCCTTGCAAGAGCTAAAACTGACACTGAATACCAGTCTCAGAGCTCTGTATTGAAGCCTATTCATTTGCTTATATTTGACTTGGAACAGACTACAATACCTAAAATTATATCAAAATACTTGTAAATATGACGTTTCGCTTCCTTGCTTAAAGAGACTAGATCTGTAACTATGAAAATTTTTCGAGAAAAAAAAATCTTTTTCTATTATTTGTAAAAATAGAATTAAGGTATGTTTTCACAATAAATATGTTCATTACATTTGAAAACTGCATGGAAAAGTGAATTATCTCATAAAAACAGGTGATTTTTCTCTTGTTGGGAATTATTTGCGTCCCTCCAATAATTCTAGACAGTTGAGTTTTAACATGAATGCTGTTGTTTGATAGTGATAATTTGTTAACATTTATGAAAATGGTAAAATCTTTACCTGAATTTGAGTATTTTTACTGTATTCTTGAACCATAGAAACTTTTTTTCCAAAATGAGAATATCAAAAGTTACAGAGTATGCAGCTTTAAGTAGCGAATGAGTCGGCACAAGACATTGATCTATTTGGCTGCTTTTTACAGACATATGAAATACAAGATATATAAGTCAAAATTTAAAATGTATATTCATAAAAAATTGAAACCCCTAAAAGTTAAACAGAAGCTGCACATTTTATAGTATTGTATTGTATTCTGAAGCTCTAACAAACATCTTTCCCTCGCTTTCCCTCTCTGGAACTCTCCAAAATTAGCATGCATCTGGTTTAAATCAGCCCACACAAAATGATATGTTGACGTTTGTTCAGGGCTACTGTAAAAAGAGAATTATCATCTGCATGATTATATTTACTTATTTTTGGACAAAATAAAATATCAGTAAGTAAGGAGGCAAAAATCAGGTATCGGTACAATCAAGCACAACACCTGACTCAGGACACCACATGGGAAAGAGACAAAAACACAAAAAAATCACGTCACGTTCAAGTGAGCCAAGAGGCCAGCCCTTTCCCAGCGTGAGAAACAAGGCTGCAATGAATAAGCCAGAAAGCAAAACAAACACGAAAAAATAACGAAAATGATCCACAATAGAAACACCACCTTGTAACGGAACGTCCTTTAAAATATGCTAAATTGTAGTAGTCCAAGGGTGAATCCCTGGGAAACGCCGTTTAAGAATTTTTGGAATAAAATTTACTTTGTCCTAGCTTTACCAGTTGTTTTCTATGTGAGAGGTAGATTTGCAGCAAGGAAGATGCTTAGTCATAGAGGTCTTAGGCTGCCACCTTACCAATACCTTTGGGGAGACAATTAAAGGTATTGGATGAATACATAACCATGTTTCAAACAAAGGTATGATTGTCCAATTTCCTCTTCTTTTTTCAAATGAAGCCTCAACAGTGTAGTCTGGCAGCCAAAACCCTTTTTAGCAGCTAAATAGCATATGTATGGCAAATCCTAAAGTTCTGCCCTGGCTGAACAGCCAGTCGGTTTAACTTTGCACAATATGAGCCTAATTTTGAACCATATATTGTTTTGCTTAGATTATCGTTTCCTGTGTATTTTCCTCTAAGCGTCTTTGGTCCAATTGGTTTGTTTAAATGTGAGAAAGGTGGCAAAGATCAAGAGTCGATACAATCAAGTATCATACCTGACCCAGGATACCACATGGGAAAGTAACAAAAACACAATAAAACATCACAAACTTGAGAGACAAGAGGTCAGCCCTTTCCAAGCAGGTGCAAACTGATATACCATTTCGGCTTGTAAGAAAACAGTACTTACTTTTAGATAAATAACCTTTCTGTGATAAATCACATTCTTACGCAAAATTTCTATGACAAGGGAAATTTAACAGCATTTGTAGGTTTTATTTTTGGATATCGCGATGATCAAATAAAAAGCAAATAAAATACTTGTCTTTTGCATGCATGTAGTTAAAGTTTGTTGAATGTGAAGCTGAATGAATAAGATTAAAATGGTTTTTTTATGATTACAAAGAATATTTAAAGTGGCGTCAAGAAATATGACAATTGGTTGTTTACGCATTACTGCAATTCACATATAGGTACCCTTGACTGTACTCTGTATAACATATATATTCTCTTCAAAAATTCAGGCACAAAATTTAAGCTTTGCACTATTTACATTGCTATTTGTACATTAGTTATGGGCCAATGTTTTGGGTTTATTTATTTTGCATACAAAACGCATCAAAAAATAAAACTAGCAAATTAGTTTAAACTTCGTATTACCCAAATCTTGCTGTGTTTCGCTTTAGCAATGAATAACGAATACCCTGATTCACCAAACACATATTCAGTTATTATCTTACAAAAAGTAAAGATTGAAATATACACAGAAATCAGAAAGAGTACCAAAATATTCTAGGTAACGTATTTCACATATAACCAATTGCGATTAAAGTAATGCATCAGAAGTGTGTTTATTTTATCAATCATAGACACTGAATGAGCTGTCAGCAAAGTAAGTCAAAGTGAAATTGAGTTCACAATATAATCAACAGGAATGGACAGATGAGTAAATGAGAAGTTATAATTAAAATTGTATTAAGCGGTGGCTTAGGCTGCTGTCCGTTCTAAGGCGGTGGTTCTGTTGTTGTTGACTTTTTGTTTATTGTTACTCCCATTGTTGGAGTCTGTAAATGTTCTATGTTTTGTTGTATGTTACATTATGTCCATTCTAGTATTGCAATCATCTTGATGGGGAAGAGAGAGCTGGTTGCTTTGCTTAATTTGTCTTCCTGGTGTCTCGTGATGGTTGAGCGGCTCTTCCTCGCGCTGCCACGGGGTTGTCTGCGGTATGTGATTGTGGTATTTCCTGATCATACTCACTTACTATTTTTGTCATTCAATTTCCAACTGTAGATGAAACGTGTTAACTATGATTTATAGTAGAAATGATAATAACTAAACATGAATACAACTACATCAGTGATATTTTGTTACATTCGACATTTCGGTTTAAGCCAGACAAGTGAACTCATTACGTGAATTACAATTTGTCTTAGTGAATTACATATACATTTCATAATGGTGCCCTATCTAAAAGCCAAATGAAGAACCAAACTATACATTCAATTATATCAATGTAACGAAATTTACGATTTTCCAGAAAAGATTATAAAGACACGAATCTCAATTACCTTTTTAGCTCAAAGACCAAGTTTCATGGAATAAACCTGTAAAGTAAGTACGTATATATTTCTCATTTTAAGTAATTAAACTTACAGGGGTAACGTAATTTTGGTCTTTGGCAGCTAAGTTTGGGGTGTTTCTTGATGTGGATCATAGCAAGCTTCCTACGTGATACTGGTTACCTCAACTTCATAAAAGGCCCTATAAGTAACGTTTTATTGCTAATTCTAGTTCATGTACAACTACCGAGTTGTCTATTCTTTTGACTCCTTGCATCATTGCGATCAAAAACCATGTCATTAAATATTGCACAGCAGTTTATGAAAAGAATGGTAAATATTATTTTGGTCTATTAAAATTCAGGCGAAATTCTTTATAAATTATAGTCTAGATGTTTTCTTGCAACTTGTGTGTCTACATATGATTTCTCTACTCTCTATACTACATTGCCTCATAATCTAATCAAAGAAAAACTAACATAATTAATTGAACAAACATTTAACAGAGAGGGCTCACTTTATTTGGCTTGTAATGATATAAATGCATTGTTTACTTCTGCAAAAACCTAAACGATATAAGTTGTGGTTATGTCAGAAATTATGTGATGCTCTCCATTATCTTTATAAGATTTGGCTCGAAATTATATAGACAAATTGTAGGCATTCCAATGGGTACTGATTGTGCTCCTCTTGTTGCAGATTTGTTTTTGTTTTGTTATGAGAGAGACTTCATGTTGTCTCCGTCAGACAATAATCAAACTGTTATTATTGAAGGCTTTAACTCCACATCCAGACATTTAGATGACTTACCTAATATTGATAATCCTTATTTTGAACAAATTGTAGTTCAGATATATCCTACTGAACTTCAGTTAAATAAGGCGAATTCTTCTGATACTGAAGCTCCGTTTTGGGACTTGAACTTGTCCATAACAAATGGCATAGTTTCTTCTAAAAAATTATTATACACGGGATGATTTTAATTTTGAAATAGTAAATTTCCCATTTCTTGATGGAGATGTTCCTCGCTCCCCTTCCTATGGTGTATAATATTTCTCAGCTTATTCGTTTTGCCATAGTGTGTTCTAATGTTGATGACTTCAACAACAGAAACTTATTTTAACTACTAAGTTATTAAAATGGGGTTATAGATATCATAAAATTCGAAAGGCATTTTCTAAATTCTACCACAGACACTCAGAGTTAATTGTTAAATACTTTGTCCAGTGAATTTTGAATTTCTTCAAATAATGTATCCTTCCTACCATATGTTAGATTGAGTCAAATTATCACTTGATGGAAGGCATTGGGGCAACATGGAAGATCAAAATTTATAAAATAATTCCATCCGCTATCCAAGGCGGCTGCCATGAAAGTCAGCTTGAAAATCTTCAAATGGCATACAATGGAACTTGTTGACAGGCATAGTGTTGAGCGCTACTTCTTTTTTTTTTCAATCATCTCGCTGGGGAAAAGAGAGATGGTTGCGTTACTTTGGTGGTTTTCTTAATGTCATGTTCCTGTTACCGTTCCATGACGCTTCCTCACAACACAGTGGGTTGATCTGTGGTGCGGCATTGTGACATTGCTGGTTATAGTCACTTAATAATTTGGGGGTGGGGGAAACAATTAGATGATCTAAACTCGTTCACTAATACTCCGTACTCATCGACTAAGTTCAGGATGAAGATCATGATCACTTTGTCTACTGGGTAAGTGTGCATGCTTTTCTGGTGATTCTTTCAAAATCATATTTCCAAAAAATTATGTCAGGAATAACTATCATAGCGTCACACAGTATGGATCCAGATCACAAATGCCATATTTTTAACTTGATATGCTTGTGCTTGTTTCTCAAATTGTCTGAGCAGACCTTTATCCATCGAAGCCAACACTTTTGTGTTTTAACAGCCACAGAATCTAGGGCGAAGATTAAGGGACAGTAGAATGCATAGGAACCCCCCATACCCTGGTAGCTTAGGGTGCTGTCCTTTATCAGGTGGTGGTTCTGTTGTTGATTTAATGTGTTCCTCCCATTGATTGCGGGGTTTTGTGTTGGTATGCATTACTTTATGTCCTTACTAAGTTTGCAATCATCTTGACGAGGAATAGAGAGCTGCTTGCTTCGCGTTTGTATGTCTTGCTACTTTAAATGTCCTGTGGCTCTTCCTCACGGAACAGTGGGTTGGTCTGCTGTGTGTGATTTTGGTATATCCTGATCATACTCACTTACTTTTTTACCAAATAGGAATAAATAGCACAGGACAGTCCTTTCCAAAGCCCCTACTTTTACCAATATTCTCTGAGAATGTCTAACAGTTCACCAAATTAGCATTTCTAAACAATTTGTCATGCTTGCTGCAGACCACAGTTATTTCCAAATGGACAATTTATGGCCAGTTATACAATATGGGTCATGTCATGAGAAAAGGTGTGAAAAAAAGCTCAGACCAGCCTGCACATCCATACAGTATGATCATACCTTGGAAATTCTACTATGGAAATACTGTGGAAAGTTGAAGCTTATTTAAAAGTCTGCTACACACAAAATTTGGACAATTTAACTATTCTCTGAAGCTGAGCAAGCTGGCCTGCCTGGTTCCAAACAGCTTTTATCGCGTCAAGGCCCATCGTGATGCCACTTAAGTGGTGTTTCGGATGAAGTTTCCTCTCACTGCCTGTATACTGAATAGTCCCAGTCTGGAGTCTTCACTTGGCACTTAGAATAATACATGTACGGTTCAAATTATGAAACCAATATGCCCAGTGTTTTTGCAAGTGGGACTTTTTTCATGCGCTGTCAAAAAATGCAAACCGTTTGGACCAAGATCAGGTCCCAACAAAACGTGGGGACCTAATTTGGATTCAATCTGTTTGGCATTCTTCGAAAAAGTTAATTATTTTGAAATCAACAGACCAGGTCCAGTAAATTGTTCGGCATGACTGAAAAAAAGTTTGATTTGGACATAGAGCATTAAAAAAAAAAGAAAAATAATAATGTAATGATTATCAATGTCTACCTCACCAGACACAAGTTTTAATCGTTTTTCTAGATCTGCTTTGACAGGATACAACACGAATCAGAATTGTATTAAGGACATCCCTGAAATATTGAAAACAAACTTATGCATGTATATGATTCAGACTTGTTACAAATATACACATATTTGACACTACTTTGCACATTGCACAGGAATGGCTATAAATCTCCTAGTGGCATCTGCTGATAAATAAACTTTGGAACATATTTCACTTCAAATTTTCAACGTTTCCTAAGGCTCTGTTGTAGTGACCTTGTCATGCTCAATCTATGAATATATTTGGACAGTCTGAACTGCAAACAGATGAACATTGAGAATTGTTACTCAGTATTTATATTGCATTTTTTCAAAACAAGACTTTTATTACTTCTTGTATCCCAATTTTACAAATCAAGACTTTTAATTAATTTGTCTCGTGTCCATCTCCAGGTCACTATCAACGCTTATATCATAAACATGGTGTATGAAATGGGGCAAAAAAATGTCCGACAAAACTTATTATAACACGAACCATAAATTTTATCAGTCTCACCATAATTAGATTAAGTCGTACTATGATAATTTAAGTCCAACCGAAATTAATTTCAGTCCAACTTAAAACAATAATTATTGTTCGACTAAAAATCATCCTTTGTGTCGCACCATAATTATTTTACGTCGGACTTGAATTGATTTTACGTCGCACTAAAATTAATTTTGGTAGGACTAAAATCAGTTTTAGTGCGACATAAAATAAGTACATGAGATTGAAAATCAATTATGGTAGGATGTATATTTATATATATAATATATACTTTTGGTGGGACTAAAGATAATTTAATTCGGATGGTCAATCTTACTTTTGACCCATTCGGTACACCATACATATCTGCTTTTTTTATAGGCATGATCCTGGCTGAAAAAATCCAGGACAGTACCTTAGAAAAACTAATAAAGCCAGGGAACAAATTCCAAGACCAACGTAATCCCCCCCATAAAAATCAAATGGTCGCTCCCTTACATCTGCATGCTGGGATAGTTTTCATGATTTGTTTTTGCTTGCTGGGTATATATTATATTTTTCCAAGTAAACCTTTGCGAAATGTTCCCAAGGATTACCATCACAGTGGCAAATAGTTCTGTTGGTCCTAGTCTAGACCCAAACTGTTTGCAAATGATTAGCAGATGAGACTGTTAGGTAATAAACCAAGAGGCAGCTTGTACACGACTGGTTTCAGCAAGACATGGTCATCCAAAGATGCATTAAAAGCTTTAAAACATATTTCGAGCTGTGTTTAAATATAATCCCCGTACCGAGAGCATTCAACCAGGCAAGGCACATATCAGTTGGTACAGCTACAAAGACCAGCTGAATCTTGCAATTTTGGCAATTGAAACTAGTGGTTATTAAAATGCATGAACATTCAAGAGGCTGGGCAGACTGAGCAAACTCATAGGCGTATCCTTGTAATGATTAATTATTTTAAATATACGTAAAGCAGGTTTTCTCCTGATGAGGCTCATATAATACACACGCATTGTAAATGTACTTTAACGCAAGGAGTTGGTGAAGTTTAGTTATGTTCTAATAATAAAGGTGCTTATTCGAACTGAGGACATGTGCAGACTGATCTATATATTCCTTGCATATGCAACCAAGTCAGTTTTTCTCACAAAAAGGCTCGCTCAGGTTAGCCTGTGTGTTATTGTTTAAAGATGATAGAAAAAAGAACACCTTTCAAACGTCGCTGCACAAGCCTATCCCAATGTGCCCCCACACTTCTCGGGTTCCTGGTAAATTTTGTACGTTTATCAAACAGTTTGGATCCAGATCAACTTATCCGGCCTAAAACAGTCTTATAAATGGGCCTGTAGCGAAGCTGGTAGCTAGTCGGACGGCAGATCCAGGGGTCATGAGTTCGATCCCGCCCAGTCCCATAAATCCTAAAATAGTTTCGGGAATACCATACAAGTGTCAAACAGTTTGGATCCAACATATTGTCGGGCCTACTCTGGGTCCAGTCTGTTTGCAAAGGTTATAAACTGACGACAGTTTAATAGGGTTTATGGCTTTCTAGACTAAGCACTAGGGTATGCTTCTCTGAGTCTTCGCTACCTTGAATGTACCAAAACTGTATGTTAACTCATTGCTTACAAGATATTTTTTTCATTCTTTTTTTTTTCGTCTGCTGTTATTTTTATTCAACTTTTAAAAAACAGTCTTTCAAGAAAGCAATCGGAATGTCTAACAGTTTGGATCTAGATCAGGCCCAGGCCTGATCTGGGTCCAAACTGTTTTCAAAGGTTATCAGCAGACGACAGTTACTGAGAAATGGCTATTATAAACAAATGATTCCTCTCATATTCTTCATTTCCTGAAAAACCAACAAAAATCACAATTTAAGACACAGCCGTAAGTGTTTAAAAATAATGCACATGGAAGGTGTAATGAGTTCAGTCTATCACTGATTTAATTGGTATCAGAATATTTGATATGCACCTGTATGGCAGACTAATGGCTTTTTTATGGCCCTGTTTAGCTGCGCTTGACCTATAGAGTAATTGAGCCTCGGGACTGAGGGAAATTCAACACACCAACTAGTTACTATGGTAACGAACTATGGCCTAGCATAAAACAGGAAATATCCCTGAGAGCAGAGATGAGTCCGGTTTGGTCTAGATCTAGACTGTTTGTCACATCAACGCTATATTTTAAATCAATAGACGACAAAAAGCATAGCATGCACAGAGTCTTGATTAAAAGTTGATTTTCATTGTATAAGTGGAAATAAATGTTAACGCTTGCGACCTTTGTCGTCTGCTGATTATCATAATCCTTGCAAACAGTTTGGATCCAGATAAGATCCTCCCAAAACTTATATTGTGGATCTGAATTAGGCAGTTGTCTTGAGCACTAAAAATAAATGTTAAACAAATGTTAAACGCCATGGATAATAAGATATGCACATGTTTTGTCTTGTAAAGCATTTGGCGCTTTTTATGACGCTACTTAATGTAGATTACTTGTAAAAGTTAATGTATAGTAAGAAACCTTTTTCATGCTAAACATACATTAGCATGAAACTTATCATGCTCATAAATGTTAAAATATAAACAATTGTATCAGGACTTTGCCGCCTTTCCTTTGATCTAAACTGTTCAATAATGTCTACAAGACCCTGTCAAGGGTGGAGCTTATAATTGACCTGAATATCTGATGAATAAATTAAATCGCGATTGTTTCATTGGTCATGATACAAGAATTTTATTGTACAATACTCGTGAATATACAAATATTCCCTCTTGCAGCGGGAAACTCGTCTTCGACTCGTCCCGCCTACAAAAGGGATTTTTTGTATATACACTCGTGAAATTGTACGATAAAGCTAACTTGTTGGCTTTTAACATCCATCAGCTCTTTAATGTAGCTACAGTTTAATGCTTGTGAAAGATATTTCAGCCAAGTCATGTTATTTATCGCATACGCGACGGGATAAATCTTAAAACATTCATTTTACAGCTTTCTAGTTGGGCCAGACGCCTACATCTCGGCCTGTGTATTCACCCATGGTCCGAAGCTACATTTTTGTATCAATCCCACCCATTCTCATCCTAAGCGAAACAAATATAAGTTTTAACAGATTTTCATGCACAATCAATTAGCATGATATCTATCATGCTCATAAAAGTCAAATGCCCCTAATTGTTGGCATTCAAACATCAATCTGCATAACAAACACAAAATCAGAAAGCCTGAACAACAGAAAAGCTTTCAACTTTTAGTATTTTTGCTTCTTGAGTAATTCTAATCTCATGCTCAGGCGAAATGAGCATGAAAAACCCCTACAAGCCCGGGGTCTTGCTGCTTGTTTGATTGTGTAAGAACCTAGGTATTTGTCAAATTCCTACTTTGATATTTGACAAGCAGAAAAAGCTCAGGCGAGATTGGACATTTGCGCACTCTCGACCCGCATGATAATATGTATTTTCATGTATTTAACTTTTTGACAATTCTATGCGACGTATCGTATATGCGCAAAGTACCTGAATGCATTCTAAGTGATCCCTCTATTTTGGTTCATGCAAGTCTGTATGGTTTGCATGTCAGTGGTCTAGGCTCTGAAGATCCTGTACATTTGCGCAGGCTCTACTGAGCCCTCGCTGCTTGTATGCCCGTTTATGAAGTTATTGGCCTCTACACGAGAATGCGAACGACAGAAACGCAGATCAGTCTGCGCATCTGCGCAGTCCCACCAGTACCCCTGTTGTTCGCTTTCTCGAAAGCATATCGGCCACGTCGAGACAAAACCCACATTCGGGGTTCCGATAAAGCGAAACTTAAACCAGTCTCCCCAGCTACTGAGACTAGCTAGAAAATTTGAAATTATTTAGATATCATAGTTTCTACAAAGCGAAAAGCAAATGCGCTGATCAGTCTGCGCATGCTGGTCTATGCCTTTGTTGTTCGAAAAACCCCGAAGACATGGTTTTATCGCACGTCGAGGCCCATAATATGCCAGCCTGCTACATGAAATATTTCTATATTTAAGCCAGTCTCTGTAACCGAGCAGACTGGTATGAGTCTCTCTCGGCCACAAACCCTAAGGTCCTCCCACGTCGTAGGCAAAATCTGGAAGACACTATAGGAAGAGTTTCTGAGATGAATAATAAGATACCTTTCTCCAAAATATACATGTGCAGCTACCTAGTGAGGTTTCAAATCCTCGTTCATGCCCGACTCAACCGAGCACGAAATTTCAACCGCCCACATGAAATTAGCTATCGACAAACAAGAAGAAGTAGGTAAATGCCAGAAATTCTTTCAGTGGTTTGGTCAGTGCTCAGAGTATGTGTGTTTATTCTACTGATAAGCCATCTCAATCAGTTATGCATGACCTATCCAGCCTTGCATTACACATTCTTCTTGTACACATAGTGAAAGATTAGAATTAATTGCAGAGTATTTGAGAGGAAATGGCGTCAATTAAGCACACTGCCTAAAAGTTGCAAGTAAACTATTTTACTCTTCTTTGCATGCTGCTTATTTTGCATGTATTTTTTGTCGTCGTCATGTGTTTTATTCAATGTTCCTTTCAGAAACACCAGTGTTAAAAACCATCAAGGTTATGTTTGGGTTCAGGCCGTTTAGATCATATAAGGTCGTAGGATACAGAGATCAGTCTAGCGTCTGTCTGTAGAAGAAAGCTCAGTTCAAACTCACTTTTCTTGCTCGAAACTCACTTTTCTTCCTCGAAACTCATTTTTCTCACTCAAAACTCACTTTTCTTACTCGAAACTCGCTTTTCTTACTCAAAACTCGCTTTTCTTACTCAAAACGTACTACTGCACTCGAAAAATATAACTCGGTAAAAGTCAGCAGTGGGAGCGCAGTGGCTCAATGGTAGAGTGCTTGGCTTGAGACCGAAGGGCTGGGGTTCGAGCCTCACCGGCGTCACTGCGTTGTGTCATTGAACAAGACACATTAATCCTAGCTTAGTACTGGTTCAACCCAGGAAGACCCGTCCCTACATAACTGAAAGATTGTTGATGGAACATAAAAATAATCAAATTCAGCGTGATCTGTATGCAACATTTTCATTTCATTCAACAATTTCCACTTCGCGTAGGCGGCGACTGGGAATTCACTGATTTTTCTCAAAGCTGCATTTCAAATCGAAAAAAACAACAACAAAACAATTTTGATCACATGTATTTTATATTTATAACATTATCGATCAATAAAATATGCGAGATCGGAAATCAGTGACGTTTATGGTCACTACTGGATACTCAACTTGAGACGGTTCTTTTGAGTACCCACAAAATATGTTTTGGTTGAGAAATAAAAATTCAATTCACACTCTTAAACGTATCTTTTATATAACCAACCATTCAATATTTTAGCTAGCTTATATTGCAGACTTGCTTGAATCTTTCGGGGAATCCAGTCCGGACCCAAATCAGGTCCCACAAAAGTCAAGCCTAACTTGGATCCAAACTGTTTGACACTCTGGTTTTCGTAAAACAATGATTAATAAATGACAAAAAATGCAAATTTATAGGTTATGCATTTTTAAAAGGGTTATCACAGCTGGAGTGTTAGACTGGCATCATACATGTCAACAGAGCAATAGTAATATATGTGCACATATATATACAAACATAAACTTCATCTGTAAAAATTCTCACTTTCTGTATTATTTACTGGTCAATGAAGACAAACCTTCTCGCATTTAAGTTCTTTAGTGAGCAGATTCTTGTCATGGCATCAGATCTCAATAATCTTGTTAATTGGCGAGAGGGTTCGAGCCTCACCGGCGTCACTGCGTTGTGGTCCTTGAGCAAGACACATTTATCCTAGCTTAGTACTGGTTCAACCCAGGAAGACCCGTCCCTGTATAATTGAAAGATTGTTGATGGGACGTCAAGAATCAAATCAAACAAACAAACAAACAAACAAATTGGCGAGATACATTTAACCATGCCATTTTGAGATGAATTATTATTTCAAATTCTCAACTATTTGAAATTAGTTGATATATTAAAGTACAGATGAAATGGGAAAACCCCAGCCAGCATGCAGTGTCGGGACACCATCGGCCCTCCAGCGAAACGCCATTCAAATGGCGTATCGCTGGTGGGCCGATAGTGGCCCGCTTTTCGATGTTTACTGGGAACAGACTGAGTTTGAAGACATTTAACGAGAAACCCTTTTTTGGTTTCTCAAAAACTACCCTGATGCGATTGATCTGGGGGACAATAGGTATGATATTTATTGTGAATTGTCTGCTAATGATTCATATGGAATATTATGCCTTATTTTGCTTCTTTCTTAAATGAAATATCAAGCAAGCATTATTTTCCCGCCGCAATGTTTTTCATCTGCTGCAGTATTTAATAGCCAAAATTAAAATGTTTCATGTGAAGTACCTGGAGACAATTCAATGCTATATCGAGTATTTTCTTCATAAAGAAAATGCCAAAAAAAAAAAAATATATATAGGCGACTGCAGTAATAATTGGCGAACAACTCTTTGCCTGTTGGGCAACTTTTCATTTTACTATAAGTTTTTGTCGTGTGCCAATTATTTCTAAAATCAGGAACTACCGTCAGATTGTCAAACAGCTTATTTGAATAATAGGTTGCGTCTGATCAGGGTCTAAACGGTTTATTTCAGATAAATACTTTGTAGCTACGTATAGACAATAACGCATGTGCGTACACATTTGGACAAAACATATCGGTGAAGATTCTATCACAATTCTGATGGATTCTTGATATTCTATGTGTACAAAACGTTAACGAAGCCTTCAAATTTAACTTTTTATTAACACTTTCTTGAGAGACAGAATCTTCCACCCAGTACTTCTAGGAACAAGGTACAGAATCTCCTCATCGTGAGGATCTATTTTTATACATGCAAACAGTTTGAATGACCCCTGTACTGTTACAGCAAGTTTTCTAGGCGTTGATTATTCAATAAGTATATATTCAATAGTATACTTCTAAGTATTGATATTCATAATGCCTATATTTGTATTCAAAATTCAATTGGTATGTTCCAAGTGGGTTTTGAGCGTTGTCGAGGCTATTTGAAAAAGGTTTTCTTTCTAAGGATAATAAAAGATAAGAAGTTAATTAACTTTGTTCTGTTTCAGCGGTTTAATGTTTTTGGCAATCTTTAAAGTTCTTAAAACAATTGTGAAATAACGTAAGGATATCCTAATCCCCCTTCAAATAATGGGATGTTCGGTCAATGCGAAAGTGAGGGTTTTTGCATGTACGTATCTATAGGCTATATTCATGATATTTTTTTATTTTAGTAAATGAGAAGTCGTATTAGATAAGAAGACTGTAGATTTTAATTGCTATTTGCAGAGGTGAGTTGTTTTGAGTGCATTCTTTCCGTATTCTGTCTAAATAATGTTTTTATCGGTACCAGTGACCTAGACCGATGGCCTACATTCGGCGGTTCCATGACTTCTATCTATTTTAAACTGGGCTTGGCTTTTAAAGTGACATAAAGTGGCTTTTAATTAGTGATTTCTCATCGTAAAGAATGTATTTTGCACTTTTAAAAATTAAATTACAATCAGAATAAAAAAATGAATATCTCAAAAGAGGGCAATATCTTCCCATAGGGTACATTTTTTCGGTGTCATCGGTCATGTGCGGTACATAATCGGTCAACTAGATATATACCTTCTTTTGCGCACTCAATTATATCTGCCCGTCTGGCCGCCGACTCTTACTTCGGATTTTGCTGGTTCGAGACCCGTCGGCGTCACCTATTTTTCATGCAAATTATCTTTTTTTAATCTATCTTCCCTACTATTGATATGCATCTCGGAAGTTATTGAATTTTAACACGTTTTCTCCCTTTTTTACCGGTTGTACAAATCGCTGATAATGGATGTATATGGGTCAGGTGCAACTCTCTTATCATAAGCTGATTTACAATATTGAATATGCATTTGTCACGATAATAAAAATCTAACAATAATATAAATATACTGACAGGCTTTAAACGCTACTCTAACTTCCAGTTATATATTTCAAAAGGCAGTTGAATGTAAACTTCCTATGCAGTGTGCTTCGATGATGTCATCATGAAGTGGCGTCTTCAGCCAACACTTAAATTCTAATTGTACAGCTGAACTCGACGACGTTATAGAGATTTTAAGTCATCGAATGAACGGGTACATACAGATTAACGTCAAAAAAGCAAACCTGCCGTATCACAAACCTGCCAATCAAAATGATTGCTTTTTCTCGATGACTAAAAAAGTTCACGGCGCACATTTGATGCTACTCGGGTTTCTAGTAGGAGATCTTTCACTTATAAAATTTTGTCGAATGAAACAGTTGACCCCTATTTTAAATAGTTAACATGTTCAATGCTTTTAATTAATTTGAAGAGGACACTTGTTTATGTGTTATTCACATATGCATACTCTTTAATATGCAATCAAATTGTTTGCTTTGCATTCTTTTTTAGACAAATATTAACGCTGCTATCCTAGTGTAGCGTTTTTAAAGCCCGTTAGTATATTTTCACAAGTGATGAAGATATGTTATTCAAAGGTTGTGTATTGCTTACATGTACATGTTATCCTGCCGTTAGCATTCTCTTTCCTGTGCAAATGCACGATCTACTTTGAGTATGCTCATTTGTAGGTACAGAAGCTGGGATTTCGCATGATGTGCCGTTTTTTTCCTTAAAACGGATTTGATGGTTACGAGATTATCCATCTGACACCGAGCTTTGAACAGGTACTAGCGAATCAGGCGCAATTTCCATTATGTAATTATATAATTTAACTTTATGTAGCTGGTGAATTAGGGCGGTGCTATTTTAACTGCACATAACTGTCGGTGCAATTTTGGTAGAGGGCATTATGAGGAACATATCTTTGAAATTATTTGAGTATAGGAGATTCAGCGGATGTGGTTTAAAGAGCGCGGCTGGTCATTATTTTCAGTAGAGCATAAACAATTTAGTGCTATTCCGTAGAATACATCACGAACACTTCAGTGATTACCCACACCAGGACCAACTGACAAAGCTCTGGACCGAGAGTCACTAGGGTTAGGTAAAGCCTGCCTTTTTTTATAAACCCTTGCTACAGATCAAACATCACTGTGACAACTGGGTTATTTTTGACGAGTAAGGTAAAGATATAGCATTCATAAAATTCATTGGATGGGACAATTTTTTCCATGGAGCTTGTGCAATTTTGAAAGAAAAATATTTTTGGGAACGTTTGTGTGAAATTATTTTTGTTATGGGTCAGTGGTTCAGAATAAGTTGTTATTTGAAGATTTATTTTGTTTTAGTACTGGTGGCTGGCTAAACCGTTCAACAGTCCATATCGGTTTGTTCAATTTTGGTATCTAGGGAGTTTTGAGGAACATTTTCTGTGACATTATTTGGGCCACAGATTCATGACCAGAGAGTTGTTTGAATATGTAATGGCTGAGTTGATATCAATTGAGCAATATGGTAGAGGTGTATCATGAAGAACATTTCTGTGAATTTCGAGTTTGTATCAAAACAGCATGAAGAAAAACTAATAGATTTAAAGAACATGTAGCAACGCCTTTATATAACATGTAATAGCATGCTATGCTTTTTCTTGTTAAAATTATTCCAGCTGGGTCTAGCGGTAGAGATCTCTGATGAAGCTTATGCATGCTTGTAAGAGTTTTGTTTTTGATAAAACCTAGGCACAAAAAAGCATTAAAATACTCTACGAATATGCCCTAAACACCCATTTCTAGTTTAGTTTTACAGTATCATCTGAGAATAATATTTGGTTTGGTTCATTAAGGAAATATACTTTGATATTAGTCAAACAATATTGGAAGTAAGTTTAACTTTTAGACAAGTATAATTTTTCAATAGACAATTTTTTCTCTGACCACACTTCTACCAGATTCCAAAGCTGTTATTTGTTATCATATGTCATTTAGCCATGACCTGAGTAAATAACCAGGAAATTTCTATTAGCTGATCCAGTGACCTTGATTTGTCGGATTTCTACCTTATTCCCTAAAGTACCAGCTATATACAACTATTGCCCGGGTGGTTAATTGCTTACACAATACCTCACATTGTACAGTGTAAACATGACCTATAACCTCGAAAAATCAATATTGCAATGGAAGCCTGTATGTATCTGTATTTGTTTACGTCCACGGCGTGAAAGTTTATCTGCACAGTGTGTAGTACTGTAGAGGGTAAATTAAGGTAGTACCGGACTCACCGGCATATGTCCAAAAGTTTTTTATCTTTTAATATATTATAATATAGACTTATACTTATAATCTAAGACAAAAAAAAACAATACCTCACCGTTCTTTTTAAAAAGTTATTTGATGTCAAAAACTGCAAAATTGCAGGTTTTTGAAATAAACAAACACAGATTTTGTTAACAAATTAACAAGAAACGCAATACAGTTTTTTTCAGAACAAATACTTCTCACACCAGAGATATAAATAAAAACAAAAAATAGTGAAATAACATGTATTTACACAATTTATTAAGCAAAATCCTAATTAAGTCAAACGAATAAATGCCAAAAAAAACATTGATATTCAAAATAAACATATCAGAGAATGTAACTGGAACAACAAAAAACATATTTTTACAAAGATATTTTCATGAAGAATCTAATGATTAAATAAAAAATATGTGTCACCGTGCTCGTTTTTTGTTTTGGTGACTTTTCTGAAAAATCCTGAAAAAAATAAAGACTATAATAAGTGTTGTCTCCCCTTTCGACCATTTTTTTTGTTTGTCTACGCCCTATTGTATATCACTGGGCGGAGACATAGCTATTATTGATTAAGCACTGACAAATGGGCGTAGAAAATGACAAATAAGATTTTGACCTAGCATATGTTACCCAGCACATTACATTATGATTCTCATTAAAGCATGGCTATAGCATGTCTTGAGACTTTGATGCTTTCTTACACGTAGGATTTATGTAGATAAAAGCTAAAAATTATAGCTTTATTCCTGATGCATAGATCTAAATGTCATTTAAAGAATAAACTTACAAATATGCAATAAGAGGATAAAACATTCTTTTCCTTGTATTAATGTTTGGCAAGCCTGAATGTGATGTGTTGCAACCAGAACCACACAGCGGTGAGGCCTGCAACACATTATCGCACAAGGGCTTGACAAACGTTAATATACAGAAAGGAATGTTATATTGTCATTTTTATATATTATAGGACTTTTTGGGTACTGTAAAGGTGGCAACTTTAATTTTCTTATCTGGGCGTGGTTCTGTTATTTCAACTGCTCAAGAATGGAAATCAGGTTCTATCCATTGGTTAAGCGTTTAAACGTTGCTTGAGCCGCGCAGGTCTGCGTGCATTTCATGAAAGTCCTGTCCGTTAATGCACTGAACCCACATTTATTAACCCTTAACACAATCGTATGTTTTTTATTGTCTGTTGAAATATTATGAAACCTCTTAAACAAACCGTGTAGATCTAGAGCAGACTGCTCGTCCGGTCCCATACTTTCGTGGAGATTGATCATGAAATGATTTCTACGATCATTCTCCTCCCTTCCGCTGATTCATTCAAGAAGGGTTGTTGTCAGTTACAAGCGAAAGTATGTGCACGAATTACTGGTTAACCGCTTGTTCAAGCCTGCCCAGGAAAAAGTGTGGTTAGGTGAATTGACCGTCCCGCAATGGCCATAGCTGTTGACTTGGGACGTAAAGCAACAAAACAAACAAACAAACAAAACCTAGAGCAGTCTGATCTGGGTCCACACTGTTTGCCTCTATACTAATGTTAAACAATAAACAAACACTTTCGAATGTAGTTATAACGCCTCTTTTTCAGATTTTACCTATGTCTAAAGTAGACTAATACGGCAGTCATGAGGTGCCGCCTTTACAGTATCCAAAAAGTTCTAGAATACTTTCCTTTCAAGCAAAAGCATTTCCAAAAAAAATGTCCACTGTAACATCGTGAAGCATACAACAAAACCACACCTTATAGGCGCAATTGAAAACATCAATACTATCGACGATTATAGACCAAAAATAGTTAGAATCATAGTTTTTTTTAATACCATCACTCATCGAACAGGCGACACTTTGCAATCAAAATACTGTTTCTAGCGAGTTTTGATCCGCGTTCGTCAATGGTTAACAGTGTTTTCGACTGCTCACTATCCGGTGTGGAAACAAACTTTTTTCAACAGAAACATGACTGAAAAATGTAGATAACTCCTAGCTCTTGTTTCAGATTGTTTTGGTTACGTATTCATTGTATCAATACACATACCGGAAAGGTGGCAATCGAAAACGTTGATGCTATCGACGAACGTAGATCAAATACCGTCAGAAACAGACTTTTTGGATTGCAGTTTGTTTGCCTGACTGGCGACAAATGGAAAATTCTAGTGATTTGCGATCCACGTTCATCGATTGTTCAGAGCCTTCACGATTGTCGCCTATCCGATGTAATAAAGTAGCGTATCTTATGATAATTGAATATTTTGGTCATTTCTCAATAAAGCATAAGCGACGGTATCTTAACTCGCAGAGGATATCCGTGAGCAGGTTGAAATGGCAATAAAGCCCTCTGCAGTCATGTTTTATCGGAAATAAAGCCCGCGGTCAGTGATTGGTCAACGATCAACCAAAATATGACACATTATTAAATAAAATGTACAATTGTCAGCGATTGAAACACCTCAAGTTTCTATAGTAAACACTTATTATAAGGTATATAACAATAAAATGATGATACATTCTTCTGTCTATTAACGTTTGCCAAGCCCAAATGAGATAATGTATAGTAGCCTTAACCATGAAGCTGTGATGGCTGCACCAAGTGCGGATCCAGAGGGGGGGGGGGCAGGGGTCCGGACCCCCTCTGGAAAACCACAAATTAAATGGGTTTCTATAGGGAATAAGCGATTGGACACCTCCTGGAAAAAGTTGGACCCCCTGGAAAAAATTGGACCCCATCTGGAGCCTTGAAAAACGATAGATTTCTTTGAAATTGACCATTTGACTTCTGTAAAATAAGCTTAGGACTAAAAAAGTCATTGTCAGAGCTTTTTTTGTCAGACTGACCTGGACCTTCCCCCCCCCCCCCCCCTTGATGAAAATACCTGGATCCGCCCATCTGTACCATGCTTGCCAACCGATATACAGAAAAGAATGTTATATTGTCATATATCTTCCTTTCAGGCACATGCAGTTCCAATTAATTTTATTAAAATGTATGCAGAAATGTCCATTTTATCATCATGAAACATGCAACGAAACAAAATAATTTTTTCAACAGAAACATTAAATAACTCCTAGTCCTTATATCAGATTGTTTTGGCTACGTCTTCAGTATATCAAAAACACACTAGATAGGCGGCAATCGAAAACGTTAATGCTATCGACGAACGTAGTTAAATATTGTAAGTAACAGAATTTTGGATTGTTGTTTGTTGTCCGATAGGCAACAAATGGCAATCACAAACACTGTTTCTAGCAATTTGTTATCAGCATTCATCGATTGTTTAGACTGTTTGTATTGCTGCCTATCCGGTGTGATAAGGTAGTTGAAATAGTTACGTCATTTCTCCATAAAACATTAGTGACCATGTACCTCCATGGGCTCTAAAACATGAGAATTTCACATACAAGGCATGTGCACGTCTATAACCCCCCCCCCTTTTTGGGGTGGGGTGGGTCTTAGGTTAGTGGCAGCATGCAGAAATAGCAACCGAGACATGTATATAGTATGTATATTTATACGGTCCACAACTTTTAACCATCAAAATACTGAATGACTTCATACTCTGGGTGATGTTTTTAAAAGCTAATACTTGCATTCCTTCTTTTTGTGAAAGCAAAATACTTACATAATTACGTTTCAAGCATAAAAGAGTTGTCAGGGGAGAATAATATCTACCGACTTAGAAAATAAGTATTCTCTTTTAAAAACAAGATTCAGGAACGATAACTCTTACACTCTTACTTTTAAGTAAAAGTAAGGTTATCTTTGGACATGGGTCCCGCACTACCTTAAAAGTTTTCTAAAAGTCCATATGTTGATAACCACTTGTCAGAAATGCGTTCATACTTGCACCATAGATACTTTGTAGGTGGACTTATAAATTTTCGCTCATATTGATCTATTTCACTAAATATCCATATTCCTCTCAAATACTTTTTTCTCTTCTGCTAGAGGTCAAAATCTAGTACATATCCAAAAGATAGAATTTTTGCATTAAAGTTTTCTAGAAGTCCTTATTTTGACAACCACATGTCAGATAACATTCATACTTGTACCAAAGATAGCTTGTAGGGTTAGCTGTCATTCAACGACATCAGACCCCAGAGTCCATGCCGGGTGGTGGAGCTAGTGGTCCATCCGTCCGCCTTGCTTTGTGTCCAGTGCATCTATATTCTTTGAGGAAGGAATCTCAAATTTGGTGTGTGGTTGCATCTTTGGATGGCGGAGTGTCGGGTACCATTTTCAGGTTACTGTGATCTCCACCTTGAGCTCTGACCTAGTTTTAGCTCACCTGAGCCGAAGGCTCTAGGTGAGCTATTGTGATCGGTCTTTGTCCGTCGTGCGTCCTTCTGTCTGTAAACTTTTTATTTAAATGACATCTCCTCCTAAACCACTGGTACAAATTTCATATATCTTCAAGGCGGTACTTCTTTTGTGGATATTTTGTGTTTTTTCTGTCTTGTGTTTGCTATGCCTTTGTGCACGTCTGTTTATATACTGAACCACACTTCTAACGCAAAATCAGTTTGAACCTGATATATTTCATACAGTATGTCATTCATTGTAACGCAATCTTCTAAAAAATTATAGCACTAATTAGTGAAAAATGTTGTGGGATTTCATTTCTACCAAACTTGCACAAATGGTTCTGCTTCGCTGAACAAAAGGGTCGCCAGAGCTCCAGATAAGAAATATCTTTAAAAGACATCTCCTCCTGAACCATTTGTCCAAATTCAATATAATTTCACTGAATTGTTCCTCATAATACCCTCTAGAAAATTGCACAAATGGTTTCACTCCGCTTAACAAAAGGGCTGCCAGAGCTCCAGATAAGAAATTTATCTTTAAACGACATCTCCTCCTAAACCACTGGTCCAAATTTCATATAACTTCACATGAATGTTTCCCATAATGCCCTCTTTCAAAATTGGAATTGGGAAAATTAGCGGCGTTTTGACCTCAGGCCAGGTATACATGGACTGGTAACTGAAATACAGGTAAATGTAAATTGGAAATACGTTGTCGAGGCTGATCTTTCAAAACTGACGTGTGTTGAATATTAAATAATCATATCTCCATTATTTCTCTGCATATCTGTGATTTTTATACTTGGTCCCTGTTTTGACTAAAATTGGGAAATTTGACATCATCCATATGTATGACGTTTCCATTGCTAGATTGATTCCGATAATTAAACTTACCTTAATATCCTATGAGGAAAGGGAGATAAAGAAGCAAGTGTGATTGTATTCGCTATTATTCTGTGAAATTGTAAATATATGTAACAATACGTTCTGTATTTGTATTTTATGAAATAAAGATGGAGAAACCCCCCCCCCCCCACCCAATTTTTTTTCTGTCAAATTGGGATTTTTTTGTCTGACATGGGAAAAACCTTTTTGGCATTGGGAATTTCAGACACGAAATCGGGTGATCAAGAGCCCTAAACGTGTCTGGCAACAGATGGGAGTCTGACTGCAGATCCAGGGGTCGTGAGTTTGATCCGTTCCTGGTCCCCTACTTTAGTGGAGATTGATTACGGTCATTCAAATCCCTTCCGCTGAATCAATAAGGATTGTTGTCGGTTACAATCGAAAGTATGTGCACGAAGTACTGGTTAACTACTTTTTCAAGCTTGCCCAGGAAAAAAAGTGTGGTTAGGTGAACTAATCATCCTGCCATGACCATAGCTGTTGACTTGGGACGTAAAGCAACAAAACAAACAAAAAGAAATTCAAATTCATTATCTTTACTATTTGCTTTCTTGTAAATGAATAGCCTAGGTGTATGTTTTTAAGACAAACAGTCAGTACTCCTTAAAATCTCTCATTACTCCTTTTTTACAAAATGAATGAGTACTGTACTCTTTTGAAAATAAAGCTTATCTAAAGCCCTGCAGGGCTCTAGATAAGAGTGTACTTCAAATTTCTTTTTTCTCAACTAAAAACATGAGTTGTGGGTACTCAAAAGAACCGTCTCAATGAAACAATTCTTTTGAGCACCCTAAAAATATTCACAATTTTACGCTAAAAAATTGTGTTGATCTATGTATTATGTTGAGTATGGTAAAAATGGGTCAAAATTGATATTTTCAGAGAAAGATGGGTATTTGTCTCAGTTTGCTGGCAGTTATAAGCTTGAAGTACCTTTCAAATCAAACACAGTCACCAGCCACTTCAGCCAGTATAGGAAGCTAAAAATGAAGACCTTTACGTGTCAATGGAATCCCAAGTCAAGAGAAAATCTAGAACTAGGCAAAGAAAGGTTAGTATAATGGGCGATTCTCACTGAATATGTAGTAAAACCTATTTAAAATGGCCACTCCCAAAAAGACCAAAATAGGTTTTCAAGACCAATTATTGCTTAATGCAGGTCAAAAGTAATGCAGAATGGGGAACACATTAACTAAGCTACTATTTGTCATTGAGATCTTTGTTTTGTCAATTTTAGTGGCCGTTTTACTGTAATTCATTACACATTGCAGCACATATGATGTATTATCTGGTCCCCAATGTGAGAAAACCTGCAATTGTTGTATGCAAACAACAAAGGTGCAGACTAGCCTGCAAATCTGCACAGTCTGATCAGCACCTTTGTTATTAGCTTTCTGGAAAGTAAATTGGCTACACTTTCTGTACCAAACTTCAAGATTCTATCTAGTCTCTGTAGCTGAGCAGGCTGGTTTGAGTCCTATATGGTCGCAATTCCAAAAGACCGGTTTTCTTGCATCTAGATGGACAGTCAATGAGATAAATCTGCACAGCAGTGTCATTCTTTAAATATGCATGAGAAGCTATTCAATGCTTTGGGTTTTTACCTTCATGAACATCCATATTATGCCACAATATGTGTAAATATCAGGTCCACAAGCTCATCAGCTCAGACTCGTAAGAGCATTTGATGGTCACCTAATGCGATAAATACAAAATTCTTCCATGCGGGATCAAATGATAAAATATCTGGGTGTTGAATGAGCTAATGCCTTAGAAAAGTGTAGGTCAGCAGGACTTTAGTTAAGAGTGCGTAAGGAAAATTCATTTTTCTTATTTCTCAACAAAAACATATGTTGTGTGTACCCAAAAGAACCGTCTCAATGAGATGGTTTTTTTGAGCACTCAAAACATCTGTTAAAATTGATGGGTAATGAAATATTGACACTTTTACGCTGACAAGTTTTGTTTATCTAAACCTGTGGGTCTTTCATTCAATTTTGTAAACATAAGAGGCTTTCAGAAATATTTATTTCAGAAATAGATCAGCTCTCACAGTGATTTGTTGTGAAATAATTCACTGTTTGGAGGTCAGATGTCAAGAACATCAAATCACGAGCGCACAACGCGAGTGATTTATCTTCGTACAACTGACTGACAAATAATGAATTATTACACAACAACTCTTACACTAGAGCTGATCTATTTAGATTCTAACACACAATAAACGACAAAAACCCATTTGAAGTCTTCAGCTTTATCCAATTTTCCGCCACTGTACTGAAGAATTCCCGCCAATAGTAAGACTACGTCGCACACGTGTACATGTATTTATAACGTCTTTCATTTTTGCTCCTAGATACTGTGAGAAGCCAAAATGTATATTTTATTTTTGGAGGAAAATCATTATTTTTTCTTATAAATGTATATTGGCACGAGTAAAAGAAATGACTCTTGGATATATTACTTATTATAGTACACATTATTTGTTTTTAATTTACTTTTTGCATGTGCCTCAAATTTTAAATAGTTGTGGTGTAAACTTTGGTAATGTGTTTAACAGGCTCAGGCCTTAAGTTAAGAGTTCATACCAAAAAAAAAGAGTTATCTTATTTCTCAAACAAAACATATATTTTGGGTGCTCAAAGGAACCGTCTCATTGAGACCGTTCTTTTGAGCACCCAAAACATTTGTTAATATTGATGGGTTTAAAAATATTTAAAGTTTTATGCTCAAAATTTTGTTTATCTAAACCTATGAGGCTCCCTTTACTTTCAGAAATTCCACAGGCACTGAAGTACCAGCCTTTACATTAGGTCAGACTGGATCCTGCAATTCTACTTGTCCTACATCACCATATGTTTTGGTAAATTCAATAATTAACATTGGAAACAGTCAACAGTTCTACTCATCCTACAGCATAGGGCACTCGCAATGGCAAGTGGACAAGTGTGTTTTCGGCGGCTGCTCAGGTCATTCAGGAAGGACACGTTTACCAGGTGACAGCAGGATACCCCTGCCAACCATGTTTAAAAGATCAAGGTCGTCGGAAAATCTGAGCAGTTTAGCTTCATGGGAGACACTACAATATTTGAATAACAGTCAGTTTCAGCCAGCAAACCCTTTAAAATTTTCAATAAATGCGCCAAATTCCTCGCTGTTTACTTCCAAATTCTATGACTCAAAAAAAACTGACTCAGAGCTTAGTGCACTAAAGATTTGAGGAAATAGAAGAGCTGACACCAGCTTAGTGATTAGATTAGCAATGCTTTTAAGTAAAAAAAATGTTAATATTTTCTTACCCATCAGTTTTAACAGCCGTTTTGGTGCTCATTGAGACCGTTCTTTTGAGTACTCACAACATATGTTTTGGATTAGAAATAAATATAAAAAAATATATTGAGACTCTTATCTTGAGGTCTGTTTGATGCATATACTATATAAACCCTTTTCATTCTGGATACAGTAAACGGGACATTTGGAAAACACTGAAGACCCTAATGAAATACCGCATAAGGTGGTATTTCCTCAGGGTCTGCACTGTTTGTTAAAATTAAAACAATCTTCAGGGGGTGGCGGCTGGTGTCAATCAGACTATGAGGATTACCCTTCATTTTTGGCATATGGCATAAAAGTTTCTTTGGTTACATGCATAGGTCCAGATTAGCGAATTATTCAATCTTAAATTTGTGATTTTTATTTTTATCCAAAAGTTTATTATATATTTTGGGTGCTCAAAAGAACCTTCTCATTGAGAAGGTTTTAGTATGTACAGTATTGACCTAATCAGAGCTTGTAGTGTTTGCTTACACATTTTTGGAAATCATACATTTATTCTGGAGCAGGCACAATAAGTTTTGTTAAATATTTCTACATTCATTTGATATTTCTATATGAACTATATATTTCAAACAGTATGGACCCAGGTCAGACTGCTTAGAAGCAGTGTGATCAGTGGTCATAGTGTTTGCTTACATGATATATATTTATTCTGGAGTAAATTTTAAAATTATAAAGACAGCACTTTTTTGTTAAATATTTTATATGCTCTTCCGCTTAATGCATTTTTGTGGCCTATATTGCAAATAGTATGGATCAGATCAGACCTATGAGCAGTCTCATCAAGGTTCATAATGTTTGCTTATGTGATTGAATTATTTGGTGTAAATCAGATGAGAGTTTGTGACCTATATTGCAAACGGTATCAACCCACATCAGACTGCTTAGAAGCAGTCTGATCAGGGTTCATAGTGTTATCTTACATGATAAGATTTGTTTTAGGGGAAATTGAAAATATGCAGCAGATGTAATAAGCAGACAACACTCTTTATTTAATACTGTCATCTGCTAATGACCAAATGAACTTATATATAATATTGCAAACAGTATGTACCCTGATCAGTCTAATGAGCAGTCTGATCTCGGTTCAAAATGTTTGCTTACTTGATGAAATTATTTTGGAGTAAATTTTGTGTAATTTTGTGATCTATGTTGCAAACAGTATGGACCCAGGTCAGACTGCTTAGGAGCAGTCTGGTCAGTGTTCATAGTGTTTGCATGATAAAATTATTCGAGAGAAAAACTTAAAATGCACAGAAGACATGATAAGCAGACAGCACTGTTTTGTTAAATATTTTTGTATGAAGTGTTTATAAAAACAAAAACAACTATTTATTATTTTTGATGAAAATCGAAACATCTGGGTTCACAGTCGGTATGACACAGCGATGCAATGCCAGAGTTCTCACAAGTATTTTTAAACAATACATAAAATTTTAATATTTCAGCTGAAACTGCCAAGTTTTCTGGATCAAACTCCCAACTTTTCAGTTTTGACTCTCATTTTTTTCCAGGAATGGATTCTATAACTTCTGGTTTCAAAATCCTAGTGAGAACACTGACTCTGATCAGCTGCATTGTTACTACATGTATGTAGATGACCAGTCCCAACTGAAAAGAACTTTTTTAAAGATGGCTTTCTCATGATGTGGTTCAATTCTTAAAATGGGTCATACTTTTCAAGCGTTTAGTCCTCACATGTTTAGCTTGGGTTTATTATTTCCTTGTTGCAGATTTATTTTCTTACCCCTGGTTTATGCCTGCTGCACCCCAATTGTGGGATAGATGCAATACATTGTGCATCTGCATTGATTTAGCCTCATGGTATGCTTGAAGAAACGTTAATTCAGCATTTATTTGACACTTTTTTTAAGGTTGAATTAGTGTTGTATTTAAGGTTGAATCAAAGTTTATACAGTTTTGATTCAACGTTGAGTCAGTGTTGAAGTATCAATGTTAATTCACTGCTTGTATGTCAACGTTGAATCTACGTTTGTATGTCAACGTTGAATCAACTTTTGTATGTCAGCGTTTACAGTGTCACCAAACCACGTGGTGTGTGACGTAAATTTTTGGTACCACCGGCAGCTAAATCATCAACAAGAAGCATCGCCTCGGAACTTCAATCAATCGTAAGTATTTTATTTTCCAGCCGATTTCAACGACATATAGCCTATTCTAAGGGGAAAAGTGAGTTCTTTACAACGGTGTTAATGGATTTGTCACCAGATTAATACTTTAGGCCTGAAAACGAGGCAAATATTTGGGACTGGCTTGCCGTGGTTGCACGGTGTTTTTCACATTTTCTGGACATTTGCCTCGTTTTCAGGCCTAAAGTATTAATCTGGTGACAAATCCATTAACACCGTTGTAAAGAACTCACTTTTCCCCTTAGAATAGGCTATATGTCGTTGAAATCGGCTGGAAAATAAAATACTTACGATTGATTGAAGTTCCGAGGCGATGCTTCTTGTTGATGATTTAGCTGCCGGTGGTACCAAAAATTTACGTCACACACCACGTGGTTTGGTGACACTGGTTTATTCAAGTTTCAAATTTAAATATATTTTCAACATTATTGAGTTGATACAGTTTTGATTCAACGTTGAGTCAGTGTTGAAATATCAATGTTGATTCAATGCTTGAATGTCAACGTTGAATCTACGTTTGTATGTCAACGTTGAATCAACTTTTGTATGTCAGCGTTTATTCAAGTTTCAAATTCAAATATATTTTCAACATTATTTCAACATATATTGTCAACGTTGAATCAACATTGAATCAACAAACTTGTGCCCCCTGGGATCTGACTCTCAGAATTCTAGTCATTCCATATAATTTGATTTCATATAGCTAGTCTCACCTCTTCTCTCTTTGGTTACCCTCACCTAATCAGTAATCACAAATGGAAAGAGGAGAAAAAAGAAATCATTATTTAAAAATGAAATTATCATATATTAAAGAAAATGATATCACCTACCTGGACATGACTGTTTTGACTTTTGCTCACTGGGCTGTCACTGTTTGTGTTCATAAACTACCAGTCTAAAAGCTGAAGTCACTTGGCCACGTAGCACAGTCAGTAATGTGTGTCTGGCTGCAGATATCTGTCCAACTGAAGATACCGGAGTCACAAATTAGATCCCCCGCCAGGTCCAATACTTTTGTGGAGATTGATAATGAATTATTTCTATGGTTATTCTCCCTGCCGCTGAGCCAGGAAGGGTTATTAACATTCTTTCGGGATTGTGCCCAAGCAAAATTTCTACAACATTAGTAAAAGATAATTCGGGATCAATCCCAAAATTAATTTTTAAAGATAAACTGCTTAAAATAAATCTTAAATATTACTTAAGGCATGATCCCAAAAGTTTTTTTTCGGGCACGATCCTGAAACATTTTTCCAATCAAAATGTTTGGGGATCGTGCCCGAAAAGAACTTTCAGCATCATGCCCAAAGTAATTTTTTTAAAAAAAAAATGACTTTGGGCATGATCACGAAAGTTCTTTTTCGGGCACGATCCCGAAACATTTTTTCAATCAAAATGTTTCGGGATCGTGCCCGAAAAGAAGTTTCGGGATCATGCCCAAAGTATTTTTTAATTTTTTATTTTCAAAATGACTTTGGGAATGATCCCGAAAGTTCTTTTTCAGGCACGATCCCGAAAAAATTTTCAATTGATTGAAAAAATGTTTCGGGATCGTGCCCGAAAAGAACTTTCAAGATCATGCCCGAATTGATTTTTAAAATTTTATTTTATATAACTTCGGGATCGATCCCGAGTACACATCTTTACATGACAGAAAAAGCCATTAAACCCATTGGATTTTTGGATGAAGTGTCCCTTTATAAATGTATAAATTGAATTGTTCCCGTTAAATTTGAATACTGGCCCTAAAAATCATTATATATTCCCGAAATATTTTAAAAAGTCAATGATGAAATCAGGAAAAAAATATTTTTTCTCAATTTAAAATATTGTTTGTTTTATGTGACTTGTTGTCATCAGAGTTCTCAGAAGAAATGTTTAATGTAAATAGCTATTTGAAGAATTCAAAATGGAGTTGTCTAAAACCATTTGTAGACATATAACATGATAATAGAACTTATAAATGTCACTTGTGAGCCTCAGGATAATTATCAGTAGAAAAAACTTGAATGCAGCTAGTTTTCATAATTGTCCATAGAAGTGTTGTCTAAGATGACTTGTTGGTATCATATTTCTTAGTAGAATTATCTAATGCAAATAGCTGTTGTAAGGATTGATAGTGGATATGTCTAAGGATAAATGTAGACATCTAAAAGCATAATATTCGAGCTTAATAATGTCACCTGTTGGCATCAGAATTCTTGGAAAAATGTTTAATGCAGCTAGTTTGCAGAAAATGTGATAATAGAGTTACCTAAGAGTACTTGTTGGTATCATATTTCTTAGTAGAATTAGCTAATGCTAATATCTGTTAAAGGAATTGATAGTGGGGTTGTTTAGGGCCATTTGTAGATATACAAAATTTTAGTAGAACGTACTAATGCCACCTGTAGGCATCTGAATTCTTCGTAAAATTGTTTCATGCAGCTAGCTTGCATAAACGTTCAAAGTAGAGTTGTCTAAGGTCACTTGCAGGTATCTTATTTCTTAGTAGAAATAACCAATGCAAATAGCTGTTATAAGAATTGATAGTGGAGTTGTCTAAGACCATTTGTCGACAATCATATTCATAGTAGAGCTTATGAATGCCCTTGACTGCATCCGGATTCTGACTAAGAGAGTTTAATGCAGCTAGTTGTCATAAATATCCATAGTAGAGTTTTCTAAGACCACTTGAAGGTATCAAACTTCTTCGTAGAATTGTCTAATGCAAATAGCAGTTTTCAGAATTCATCATGGAGTTGTCTAAAGCCATTTGTATACATACAAATTAATAATAGAACTTACTAATGTCACTTGTGGACTTCAGAGTTCTTAGTAGAATCGGTTAATGCAGCTTGTATGCATAAATGTTTATAGTAGAGTTGTCTAAGAACAATTGTTGGTATCATATTTCTGAGCAGAATCGTCTTATGCAAAAATGTGCTGTATGAATTGATTTTAGAATTTTCTAAGGACGTTTGTAGACATATAAATTCATAGTAGAACTTACCAGTGTGACTTGTTAGCATCATAATTCTTAGAAGAATTGTTACATGCAAATAACTATTTTAAGAATTCATAGTTGAGTTGTCTAAAGCCATTTGGAGACATACACATTAATAATAGAACTTATTAATGTCACTTGTGGGCATCAGAATTCTTAGTAGAATTGTCACATGCAGCTTGTTTGCACACTGTCCATAGTAGAGTTGTCTAAGACCAATTGTTGGTATCATATTACTAACAGAATTGTCTAATGCAAAAATATGTTATATGAATTGATAGTGGAGTTTTTTAAGGCCATATAAATTCATAGTAGAACTTGCTAATGCAAGTTTCTGCATCAGAATTATTAGTAAAATGTTTTATGCAGCTAGTTTGCATAAATGGCCATAGAAGAGTTGATTAAGACGAATTGTTGGTATCATATTTCTTTGTAGAATTATCTAATGCAAATAGCTGTTATACGAATTGATAGTTGAGATTTCTAAGGACATATGTTGACATCAAATATCATATTAGAGCTTACTAATGCCACCTGTTGTCATTAGAATTCCAAAAATGATTGTTAAATGCTGCTAGTTTGCAGAAAATGTGATAGAAGAGTTATCAAAGACTACCTGTTGGTATCATATTTCTTAGTAGAATTGTCTAATGCTAATATCTGTTAAAGGCATTGAAAGTGAGATTGTCTAGGGACATGTGTAGTTACCTAATGCCACCTGTATGCATCTGAATTCTAAGTAAAATTGTTAAATGCTGCTTGTTTGCATATACGTCTAAATTAGAGTTGTCTAAGACCACTTGTAGGTATCATATTTCTAAGTAGGAATGTCTAATGCAAATAACTGCTAAAATAACTGATAGTGGAGTTGTCTAAGTAGAGCTGACGAATGCCTATTGAAAGCATCAAGATACTGATTTCTGATTAAAACTTTTGAGTGCAGCTAGTTTTCATAAATGTCCATAGAAGAGTTGTCTAAGACCACTTGTATGTATCAAATTACTTAGTAGAATTCTCAAATGCAAAAAGCTGTTTTAAGAATTCATAGTCGACATGTCTAAGGCAATTTCAAAACAAACAATATAATAATAAAACTTATTAATGTCACTTGTGAGCATCAGAATTCCAAGTAGAGTTGTTTAATGCAGTATGTTAGCATAAATGTCCATAGTTGAGTTTTCTGAGAACAATTGTTGGTATCATATTTCTTCAAAGAATTGTTTTATGCAAATAGCTTTTATAAGACTTGATAGTGGAGATGTCTAAGGCCATATGTAGACATCAAATATCATATTAGAGCTTACTAATGCCACCGGTTGGCATCAGAATATCTAGAAAAATTGTTTAATGCACCTAGTTTGCATAACTTGCCCTAGTAGAGTTATCTACGACTACTTGTTGGTATCATATTTCTTATTAGAATTATCTTATGCTAATATCTGCTATAGAAATTGATAGTAGGGTTGTATAGGCCCATTTGTAGTTATACAAATTTATAGTAGAACCTACCAATGCCACCTGTAGGCATCTGAATTCTAAGTAAAATTGTTTCACGCAGCTAGTTTGCAGAAACGCCCAAAGTAGAGTTGTCTTAGACCACTTGTAGGTCATAGTAGAGCTTACTTTTTCCCCTTGTTGGAATCAAGAATTATAAGTAGAATTGTTTGTTGCAGCTAGTTAACATAAATGTCCATAGTAGAGTTGGCTAAGGCGACTTGTTGGTTTTATACTTCTTAGTAGAATTGTCTATTGCAAATAGCTTTTATAAGATTTGATAGTGGAGATGTCTAAGGCCATATGAAGACATCATCAAATACCATATTAGATCTTACATATAACGCCTGTTGGCATCAGATTCTTAGAAGTATTATTTAATGTAGCTAGTTTGCAGAAATTGCCAGAGTAGAGCGATCTAGGACTACTTGTTGGTATCATATTTCTTGAAAGAATTGGCTGATGCTAATATATGTTAAAGGAATTGATAGTGGGGTTGTCTAGGGCCATTTGTAGATATACAAATTTATTAGTGTAGGGGCCAAATCTCAAATTTTGAGTTCTGTTGCACCCCCCAGGAAGAAAAACTTGGTCACTATTTTCAGTCAGGGACACGTCTTCGGGCCTTGGAAACCCATGTTTTACTAAGTTTTCTGTGGTCAATTTTCTGTAAATGGTCTGTAACCAACGCTACCCTACTAACATAGAAAATGTTATTATACAAAAAACAAGACTAATAAAATATTTTACAACAGTATCAATGAAATTATTTGAACTTTAAATTTGATCTAGTCATAAACATCAATTGCAGACATCTGTGGGATATATTTTTGCTCAGCAGCTTGACGTATGTTACATTTTGTACGCAATTGCAGATAATGACTTTATAGATTGCATATGAAAATGAACCATGTTCCCTAACCGCAGGAAGAAACACTTGGTTACTATTTTCAGTCAGGGACATGTCTTGTGGCCTTAGAAACCCATGATCCGCTAAGATTTCTTTTGTCAGTTTTCTGTAAATGGCCTGTAATCAATGTTACCCTACTGACTTTAAATATAGCAACACAAAATACAAGACTAATGGGATATTTCCTAATATAATTAATGAAATATTTAGCTTTACATGTTTGAGCTAGACTAAACACCAATTTGAGACATCTGTGGAGTGTATTTCTGCTGGTCAGAGTTACTTATTTCACATTTTTTTTATTAAACTGCATATAATGACTTTTTAGATTATATATTAGAATAAACCATGTTCCCCAACCTTAAATATGCGATAAAGATCTCTATTCAAATGATGAATGCCCATTCTTACATATAAAAGCTACTTATAACTTGTAACTGGCGATAGAGGTAGCAAAATAAACGTTTAAATATGCTATTTAGCAAGTTATTTCTACTGGCGTACATATTTTATATCTGACCAGCATTACATTGCATTGGAATGTACAATGTCTTCTTTCATGTCAGTCAACGACGATGGAAAGTTAAGTTTGTTGCTGTTAATATATAAAAGGTAACGTAGATAACAGCATTGTCCTTTGCATAAATAGATAAAAACGCTAAAGTGTGGAAAGTGGACTCAAATTCTTCCTTCGCCTGACGACATAGCCTGTCGACAAGGTTATATTTGAGTCTACACTCTATCTTTTTTCAATAACTTCAATTATAGTCAAATTATTCTAAATAAACAATAAAATAAGAGAGTTTTGCAATTTTGATTGATTCTGTTACTTTGATATGACAGTTTGCAGATTCTTTTACCAATGGTTCATAACAAAAACATAATATCTACTTCATGATTCAAATAATGGACTAAATGTTTTATTACGTTTCCTGTTGTTAAACTCAAAATAGGCCTGTAAATTACGTTACCATATAAAATCAGGATAGAAAATATGTAATCCAGTACAAAATACATGCTAATAAGCGTATTTAGATATTTATTTCACTACAGTTACAATTATAAACAGCTGCAAATATGTTAAAATGGTAATTTACCATTATAATAGAGACCAAAGTTATAAAATTAAGGTTGGGGAACATGTTTTATTCTAATATGCAATTAAAAAGTCATTATCTGCAATTTTGTATAAAACGTAACATATGTAACACTGACGAGCAGAAACCTATCTCACAGATGTCTGCAATAATGTCTAGGTCAAATATTTAAAGCTCAAATAAGTTCATTGATACTATTGGAAAATATCCTATTAGGGTAGGTGTATCTTGGTTGGTCTTTCGGTGACAAAGGCTCTTAATAAGGTTATTCAACGATGTAAACATGCTACGTACGCAGCTGTCATTCACCACATTGGATCAGCTGACAGCTTCAGTGTATACCCAGTCTTGCATCAGTTAATTAGAGCTCGTGTCTCATGTTTTGAGAAGTTACATCACAAAAGATTTATCTAATACAAATTTACAAACATAATTAATTGTTTTAATATTTCTGATTTGCATGATGTAGAAAACAATCCCTTAGCTGGGATGCTCGCCATTCTAACATATAATGAATCTTTTTTACAACCATACCAGTTTGCTAAAACAGTGATTTAATGCATATAAGGTTTGTCTGTATATAACAGTATCATATTACATTATTAACCGGTGCAATATACGAGATTGTAACTTGCAACATACAGTACTAATTATTTGTAATCTTAATATGGCACTACACTTAATTAAATGGAAATGATTTCCATTCACTGTAGACAAGACAGCCCTCAAACAATGTTTGTATTAACAAATGGGTACAAGAATGAGTCAGTTTATGACTAAAATGCTGTCTACAAGCTGTTATCCGCAGTATTATTCACATTTTCGGATGGCTCTGCATACAATAAGCCTAATTCAGTAAATCTTTGAAACCAACAAACTGACCATAAGTCTCATACTTTTCATTTCATAGATAATGTGCAAACATATATAATTGTTACAAATAACTCCAACAATGCAAAACACAACACAAAACTACATTATTAACAATGTAAGAACGCCAAAAGCTGCGTGCTAGTTGTAACACCATGTTTCAACTGACTATCATTTGACAACTTAATCTGTGAGCTTCAGAGATACAAACCGTGTTGCTTAATTTTGTTGTGTCATGTTTATGATTCAAGTTGTAACTCCTGAAAATGGACATACAAAAAGATTCAATAACTGACAAAAGATTTGCAATTAATGTTACAATGAAATATCTTTGTAATTAGTGTTACCACATACTATGTCTTTTAGTCTATGAGTATGGCTTTACCTTAACTTTTATTAATTAACAAACAAAATAATCCCTTTCAAAATTGCTGGATAATATAATAAAATAATAAGCATTACAATATGATATAAAAGAATCGTGCTTAATAAAATTAAAGAAGATTGCAATTGTGACAGATGAAACAATGTTGTTATTTGTTATTTGTTTTCAAAATGTAATTGCCAACAGTGAAAATTAAATGTTTTAAGAATTTAGGCTAGATCTACAAAACATCAGGTACATTTGGGTATAAAACATGCTACTTCTGTTCTGATAAATACTTTGGTTGATATTATGTTTGCAGTCTTTAAAAAATGAGTTAGAAATTTTAGATTACATGTATAGCAAAATGCAGTCAAGACCTAAAATGTTATGCGTCTCTTCTTCACAGTACCGTTGGTTAGTCTGCAGTCTGCGATTGTGACATATCCTGGTCATACTCACTTTTTAGCAAACATAGTTTTTTTCAAGCCTGATAAGATACTTCTAATGGAAAAAAGAGCCAGAACTTGCAGGAAAAATATATTAAAGCTAAAATAATGGCAGTGTGCTGTTACTTATGTTATGGACTTACCTTACATATACATTAAGTAAAAGGGTATATAATTTGTAAAACAGCTAATTATCAAATGTGACCAATCTGTTACCCATTCGCCCATGTTAAAAGAAGGCTTAACCAGAACTTCATTAGTTTTAAGATTTGCCTTTCTGTGTATAAAATCAACAGAAAGCCCCTGCTCTGGAAGACACAGCGCACTATCATCTCTGCCCTGCCACCAGATGATCATCTCTGCCCTGCCACCAGATGCAGGAAATATTGCTTTGATATTTTTACTTTTAATTTTTAATTGATATAAGGTATCTTCAGTCCAATATTTGAACCATGAAGTAAATATCATGCATATTGCCTTAAACCATTGTCAAAAAAGCAAATAGCCATATCAAAGTAACAGAACCAAACATACAAAACTCTTATATTAGTATTTATTTAGAAAAAATTGTCTGTAATTAAAGTTATTAAAACATATTGAGAGTAGATTTATTTTTTTCCTTGCGTTAAGTCAGGCAAAGGCAAAAAATTTGTGTCGATTCTCCTGAAATTATATTATCTTTATCCATTTATTCAAAACATCATTTTGTTACCTACGTTACCTTATTTATATATTGACAGAAATTAAATATCCATGGTATTAAACCTGTTGTTTAGTCGCTATTTAATTTCATTGTGAAAGAGATGAAAGAAGATAGTGCCAATCCCAGGGCAATGTAAATGGACGAAAATAAAATACAGTCAAGCCAGAGAAACACTTGACATAAAGTGCAACCCCTGTGCACTACGCCAGAGAGAGGTGTGCATATGACTTTGAACTTCATCTGCAACCCATGTGCACTAGACTTTGAGACCCAAGTGCACTAGACATTCTGACCAAGAGGTGAATGAGAACTCCTTGTGCACAATGAAGTTCAATACCTGTATAGCACATAACACAAGTTACCTGTACCATAGCAAACAGTTTGGATCCAGATCATGTGTGGCAAGGTGTCAGGCCTGACCTGGATCCTAATTGACACTCTTATAAATGTCCATGTGTATTTTTTTAATGTAATAAAATTAATTTTTCATTGAGAGTATTTTACATGAGAAAAGGGACATTTAACATACTTGCTAACACCTTTTTGTGATACCCATTCACCTTGTTTGTAAAACTTGATGATTAGCCTGAGGGGGTAGGATTAATTGTTTTATTGCAATTAACTACATTACGTATCTGGATAATGATTTAGAGTTTTCTGAGCCTCATCATAGACAGTCCTATACTATAGTGACTCCTTATGTGAACATTAGCCTCAAATATTTCTGTTGGCAAACCGAGATCCTAATCAGACCTGCAGTTGATGACGTCTGATCTGGGTCTACATTTTTGGCCGAGTACTAGGCTTATCTCTGTCTACTAGTCTTAACCCTGTCTACTTGTGTAGTCTGCTGATAATCTTTGCTAGCTAGTTGGACCTAGATCAGGCAAAAAATACAACCCTGCTCTCTGTGAAGCCCAGTCTGGCTCTACACTGTTTGCCTATGACCACAAAATGATCATAGGCTTAATTTTGGTTAACTGCCATCTGCTATTAATCTTTGCGCAAACATGTTTGACCCAGGTCAGTCCTGACGTTTAGTCAGGCCTGATCTGGATCCAAACTGTTTGCTCTCTGATGGTAGAGACCACACGTTCTGTGGCATCTGGTTTGTCTATGTCCCACAAAAAGGAAACTATGCTCATGTTGGTTAACTCTTTGCCTTCTATTCTTGTATCGTCTGCTGATAATCTTTGCAAATAGGATGAACTCAGATGTTTGGCCTGATCTTAATCCAATCTGTTTGACACTCTAAAAAGCTTTTCGAAAAAGATGACTTAAACGGTAGACACCCAAAACACATGCATACTTACCAAGAAGGGTGTAAAAGTGCTTTTTTGATATCAAGATAAATGCTTTTTATTAAGTGGATGGATGCATACATGTTTCACACTTTGTATGCTGGGTACTTTTTTAGTTCATGCATTTTTGTTGTCTCTGTTTTTTAACAATCTTTTTAAAAATCCTCCACTGAGGAACACCCTCAGATTGTCAAACAGTTTGGATTGAGACCATTTCAACAAAATGTCTGGCCTGATCTAGACCAATGCTTTTTGCAAAGATAATAATAAGAAGGCAATCGCTGTTTTGACACATTGATAGCTTGTGGGAAGGATTAATTATTTTATAACTGAACAGTGTCAATCTCTGTGTTCTTAACCATTATCCTGCCAAATACTATTTTCACTTTACTACTTTTACAATGTAATCATTATAGACACTGACCAGACCTCTATATATTTTTAAGTTTAAAGCTATTTATACATTTCCAGATGAAAATCATCTTGTAAGGTGGGTTAGGAACTAGGATTTATAGCTAAACCCAGCTATAACTATATTTCTGTCACTCAACAGGATATTGGTCTTCTAACCAGCAGGTGTGACCAATTATGTGGTCAATAATTGAAGATGTATTATTGTATTGCATACAGGTTTAAACCCCTATTAGATCATAAACCCTTTGTTTTCTACCAGATTAAATAACATTTGCTTATATCACTTTAACATTAGCTCTTGCCTTGTTAACGGTACATTTTGTAGTCTGCTGATAACCTTGCAGTTAGCACACAGATCAACTTGAGGACTGATGTTCCATTGGTCCTTATATGTGTCCAAATCGTACAGGTGTTTGTGACAGCACAGCCTGATTATGGCTATGATCTCTTATAATATTTCTGGAAATTTACATAGCAATCAGTGATTTTGATAGGAACTGACCAGCTTAGATTAACGATAATTAGAATTCATTACTCAAATATTTAGCGATTAAAGAAATTTGCTTCATGCTTAATTTCTATCTTTAAATAATAACTTAAACCATTTTAGTTCTAAGCGACTTTTGTCAAAGCAAACAGCTGGGACCCAGATTGGGACCGACTTTCCGTTGGTCCTGATCTGGATCCAAACTGTTTGACAATCTGACAGTGTTCCTGAAAGAAGTTTTTGAAAAAGTTAATTTTGTAAACGAATAGTCAGCAGACAACAACAATAACAAAAATTAATAAAAAAAAAGTATAAAAAGTGGAACTTTCATTTAATGTAGAACAGTTTGTTGTGAAGTCTGCTTTATCAGACGGTGCTCAGACATTTCGGCCACAGACATTTCGGCCTAGGACGTTTCGGCCTGGACATTTTGGCCGGGGACGTTTCGGCCACAGAAAATGCCGAAGGTGGACGTTTCGGCCATGACCATAAATTTTGGGTTTGGGATGTGTGCATGCATAAATGAGTGATGCATTTCATAATCTTTTGAAATCAAATATGCATGTGAATACTTACAGTTGATTCAAAGATGCATGATAATAAGAGTATGCTATTTTTCATAGAAAGAGGTAAATTATGGTGTATATTATACAGCAGTAAATGATTATGAAATACCTGTATAAAGTACCCATTACCTGAATTAGTTTATATTTTTTGTTTACAACAATTTTCGTGTATCTTTGAATCTACTGTACATAACAATTGATGAATGTTAACTACTTTCATGCTGAACCTGGGTTTATCTTTTTTTTCTTCAAAACATTGCAGATCCAGATCAGCCAGCTCCCTACCTGATCAGGATCCACACTGTTTTCATCTCTGCTTGTAAATTCATGCAGTTTAATAACTGATAAAATTTGGTAGAAATACTATGTATAGTATATAAGATTATTCAGTAAGAAATGCATCACACATTTATGCATGCACGCACCCCAATCCAAAATTTATGATTTGGCCGAAACGTCCACCTTTGGCATTTTCCTTGGCTGAAACGTCCTAGGCCGAAATGTCCGTGCCGAAACGTCCTAGGCCGAAATGTCCGTGGCCGAAATGTCCTACATTCTACCAAACAGACAGTGAAGGTCTTGATCAATTATTTTTGAATGCAAACAGTTAGGACTCAGATCAGCACCTACCTGATCTGGATCCAAACCTTTTGAAAATCTGAAAGTGTTTCTGAAAGATTTTTTTAAACAAAGTTATTTTAGCAGACCATAAAATGTGAGCATGACAGGCTGGTCTGGACATTTAGAGTGTGAGCATATTGTTGTCCACATCTAACTGAAGGATGTTTTTGTTAACCTGAGAGTAGATAATCGCTTCTCATTGGTCTTTAATTGACCACACGTGTTGACCACCTGGTGTGAAACGATATCACCTAGCCACTTAATCCTTTACAATGTAATTAATCAAATAAACATGGAGTTTTACTTAGAAGGTTTAGTACACAGTCATTAGCTGTCACAAACAAGTTTTTTTATAAATTATTTGCTCCCAGAATCAAAAGAAATTCGTTCCTGATCAGTCTGCTCTTCTTGAAGCACGCTGATCTGAGACTATTTTCTATCTCAGTGATAACTTTTGCCACAGCCGTTATATTAGAGTAAATTTAAGAACAGCGCTTTTGCAAACAGTTTGGATCCAGATCAGGTCTAACAAACTGTCAGACCTGATCATAATCTAAATTGTTAAATACTCTGATGGTATTTCTGAACTTAACCAATGAAAAGCAACTCTTGATATTATGTTATCATAAAGCACAGAAGCCATAAAATTTGAAGATTTTGAACAATATGCAGATTAACCCCTGGCTTGCTGAGCAAGGCACATGCCACTCAGTTTTAGATTATTACTTCATTTTTTATAATAAATTCTGGCTTTACAAAAATACAAAAACCCATAAAATTATTTCATGGACACTATCAGAGTGTCAACAGATTGGATCAGATTGGGTTAGCATTCTGTTGGGTCTGATCTTGGTCTTTGTGTGCATAGATTAACAGCAGATAACAAAATTCTCCGCTGGCAGGCAAAAACTATTATGAAAAAAAAGAAGTTTGGGCCTGGTCTAAAGGAAAAATGATTGGAAAGCTTGATTTTTAAAGGCATCAGCTAATGTAAAAATAAAAAAAAAATAAAAAATAAAAAAACATAAAAATTCAAAGCATACAAAACTGTCAACTCAATTATTAACAAAAATCTTTATATCTGCAGGCAGACTGGTTTTGTTCTGTGTGCCAACACACTTTGGCTTATTGAGATATGAAAATGTAAAATGATGATCAAAGCTGACACATCTAAATTTGATTGGATAATTAAATCTAAAAGAACCAATTAGTAAATAAGTTAATTCATTGAAATAACGGTTAACCATTAAAAAGTTAAACGATAATAGCAAATAAGGTAGTACTTGATTGTATCGATTCCTGATCTTTGCACCCTTACTTACTTTTATTAACTAATTTGATTAAATAAATGAATTGAAGCATAAGAAAATAAATATTACAATTTACTTTCAGCTGGAATAAGTGCAATGTACAACAAATAAACAATCAGTTTGAATTTTCTATCTTTGCAACACTTATAGCAGATGATATCAAGTAAATGTTTGTGCGCTTTTTGCACTATAAGTGCACTATGGTCTAAGAATTAGATATATTTCATCAATGATTGCTTTGCACTTCATGTGCAATAGGGTATGAGACTGAGGTGCAACTCATCACTCATAGCTAGCTCACCTGTAGTGCAACCCATGTACTCCAGTAAAAGTGAGACGCTTATAATCACCTTGAAATATTTATTTAACTACACTTTATTGCCAGTTGCAATTTATAAATTGCTTCAAATATGTGAAAATGAAAATTCATCATTAGAATCGAAATCTTTATTACACATTTATGGTTGTGGAACATGGTTTATTCTGATATGCAATCTTTTAAGTTATTATCTGCAATTTCATAAAAAAATGTAACATGAGTAACTCTGGAGAGCAGAAGTACATATCAAAGATGTTTGCAGTTGATATTTATGTCTAGCTGAAACGTGTTAAGGTCAAATAATTTCATTGATACTATTGGAAAATATCCTATTGGTCTTTCCTTTTTTGTTGGCATTTTTAGTGTTATTAGGGTGATATTGATTACAGGCCTTTTACAGACGACTGACCAAAGAAAACTTAGAAAAACATGGGTTTCTAAGGCCCCGGACATGTCTATGACTGACAATAGTAGCCAAGCTTTTCTTCCTGGGGTTAGGGAACATGATTCATTCTTATATGCAATCTCTAAAGTCATTATCTGCAATTTTGTATAAAATGTAACGTACGTAACACTGATTAGCAGAAATACATCTCACAGATGTCTGCAATTGATGTTTATGACACGGCCAACCATTTAACGTTCAAATAATTTCATTGATACTTTTGTAAAATATCCTATTAGTCTTGTATTTTGAGTACTACTATTTTCAATGTTAGTAGGGTAAAGTTGATTACAGGCCATTTACAGAAAGCTGATCGCATAAAACTTAGTATAACATGGGTTTCTAAGACCCCAAGACATGTCCCTAACTGAAAAAAGTAACCAAGTTTTTCTTCCTGGGGGTGCAACAAACTCGCAAAATAGCCTATATATGTCAGTTTGGCCCCTAGACCATTAGTTCAGATTTACACAGACTGCGCAAAATATCACACAACAATCCAGATAGTTTTCTTCGCTGACCAACACGAGACATTAATTTCTTGACAATGCCATTATAAATATGCTCACAATAACACTTATATATCAATTGAGCGAACAAATTAATCGCATCTATAATTTCATTACTAAAAGCCATACAAACTTCTGGTGACTTAATCTATCTATCTATCTATCTATCTATCTATCTATCTATCTATCTATCTATCTATCTATCTATCTATCTATCTATCTATCTATCTATCTATCTATCATTTGTACTTGTATTAATAAAAAGGGTTTTTCTTTTATCTGTAAATACAAAATACTCAGTAATAATATGAATTATCTGACAAAACTTTGACTATGCAGTGATTTTTATAGCATCCCCATTATTATCTACCGGGCCCCTTTACATCACTATGTTAGCTCTTAAAGCTCCACCTAACGGAGGTACACCTAGTACGTAGTAGGCAGAATACCCAGACCTAACTACTCATGAGCTTCACTACGCCCTGTATGCTCGAAAGTTCCCAGGCTGCGCACTTGAACTTTGCGAATACCTCCTATAGCATCCTAATTACTCTCTACTGGGCCCACTACAATACCATTTCTAAGGCCTTAAAGTCAAACCCTTTGGGAAAACATCTAATACGCAGTAGGCAGGACACCCAGGCCTACCTTCCCATGAGCTTCACTTTGCCCAGTAGGCTCGAAAATTCCCAGGCTGCGTACACGAACATTGTATATATCCCTGTATAAAGTACATGTATACCCATTACTCGCTATAGGGCCCCACTACATCGCCATCCCTAAGCCCTTAAAGCCTAACCAAATGGGGGACCTCTACTAGGCAGTAAATAAGACACGCAGGCCTAACTACCCATGCGCTTCACTAAGCCCTGTATGCTTGAAAAATCCAAGGCTGCGCATCTGAACTTCACATATATCCTCGATAGCATCCCAATTACTATCTACCGTGCCCAACTACAGCGCCATTTCTAAGCCCTTAAGTAAGTAATGGTGCAAAGATCAGGAATCGATACAATCAAGTACCACACCTGACCCAGGATACCAATGGGAAAGTGACAAACTCACAGAAGACACCACAAACGAGAGCCAAGAGGTCAGCCCTTTCCCAGCAGGTGACCACAAAGCACATATAAACAGACGCGCACAAAACATAGCAAACACAAGACAGAACAAAAACATAAAAGATCCACAAAAGAAGTACCGCCTTGGAACGGTCAATAAAATATTTTACTGGAGGGCTTAAACCGGTTTAATGGCGCCAACCTCACCCTTAAACCCTAACCCAACGGGGATACACCTACTAAGCAGTAGGCCGAACACCCAGGCCTATCTACCAATGGGCATGACCACACCCTGTATGCTTGAAAATTGTAAGACTACACCGTCATTTCTGTGCCCTAAAAGCCCTACCCAATGGAGGTATACCTCCTAGGCAGTAAGCAGGACACCCAGGCTGAACTATCTATGGGATTCATTACAAAAAGTATAAGGCTGCGTAACTGAACTTTGCATATATCCCTTGATATAGTGTACCCATTACTCTCTACGAGGCGCCACCACAACGTCATTTCTAAGCCCTTAAAGCCCAAACCAACGTGAGTCAACCTAGTAGGCAGTAAGCAAGACAAGGCTGTAAAATTCCAAGGCTGCGCATCTAAACATCACATATATCCCCCTAAAGCATCCCCATGACTCTCTACTGGGCCCCACTATAACGCCATTTCTAAGCCCTTAAACCCCAACCCAACGGGAGTACACCTACTACGAAGTAGGCAAGACATCCAGGCCTAAATAAAATACCCATCGGCTTCAATACGCAATATATGCTCGAAAATTCCAACGCTGCGCACCTGAACTTTGCATATTTCCCTATATAAAGTATACCCATTACTCACTATCTGGCGCAACTAAAACGCCATATATAATCCCTTAAATCCCAATACAATGGGAGTACGTCTACTAGGCAGTAAGCAGGACAACCAGGCCTATCCCTGGGATTCAATACACCCTGTATGCTCGAAAATTCCAAGGCTGCGCATCTAAATTTCACATATATCCCCCTATAGCATCCACATTACTCACTACTGGACCCAACTATAACGCCATTTCTAAGCCCTTAAAACCCAACCCAACGGGGGGTAAACCTACTAGGCAGTAAGCAGGACACCAGGCCTAACTACCATTGGGCTTCATTTCTCCCTGTTTTCTCGAAAATTCCAAGGCTGCGCACCTGAACTTTGCATATATCCCTGTTATATAGTATACCCATTACTGGCTACCGCTCCCTACTACATCGTCATTTCTTAGCCCTAAAAACCCAACCCAACAGGGGTACACCTAGAAGCGGTAGGCAAGACACCCCTGCCTATCTACCCATGGGCTTCACTACGCCCTGTATGCTCGAAAAGTCCCAGACTGCGCATCTGAACATTGCGTATTTCACTGTATATAGTATGCCCATTACTGGCTACTGGACCCCACTACATCACTATTTCTTAGCCCTTAAACCTCAACTCAATGAGATACACCTACTAGGCAGTAAGCAGGGCACTCAGGCCTAACTATCCATGGGCTTCACTACGCCCTATAACCTCAAAACTACCAGGGCTGCACATGTGAACTTCACTTATATCCCCCTATAGCATCTTCATTACACTCTACCAAGCCCCACTTCAACGCTGTTTATAATCACTTAAACACCAACCAAGCGGATGTACATCTAGATGACAGAAGGCAGGACATCCAGGCCTTCCTACCTATGGGCTTCACTACGCCCTGTATGCTCGAAAATTACAAGGATGTGCAACTGCACTCTGCATATATCCCTGATTATCGTATACCCATTTCTAAGCCCTGAAAGCCCAACCGAATGGGGTACATCTAGTAGGCAGTAGGCAGGACACTCAGGCCTACTAACCGATGAGCTTCATTACGCCCTGTATGCTCAAAAATACCAAGGCTGCGCATCTGAGCTTCACATATTACTCTCTACCAAGCCCCACTACAACGCCATTTCTAAGTCTTTAAAGCCCAACCCAACGAGGGTACACCTATTAGTTAGTAAACAGGACGACCAGGCCTGCCTAACTTGGGCTTCACTATGCCCTGTTTGCTCGAAAATTCCCAGGCTGGGCACCTCAACTTTGCATGTATCCCTGAATATTATATACCCATTACTTGCTACCGGGCCCCACTACAACGCCATTTCTAACCCATGCCTACCTATTTATGGGCTTCACTACGCACAGTCCGCTCGAAAATCCCAAGGCTGCGCGACTTAGCTCTTTATATATTCCTGTATATAGTATACCTATTAAGGCTACCACACCCTAATACATCGCCCTTAAAGCCCAACCCAACGGGAGTACACCTAGAAGCAGTAGGCAGGACACCCAGGCCTAACTTTCCATGGACTTCAAAACGCACTGTATGCTCGAAAATTACAAGGCTGCGCATCTAAACTTCACCTAGAGTCCCCTATAACATACCCATTACTGGCTGCAAGGCCCCAGTACAACGCCATTCCTAAGCCCTTAAAGCCCAACCAAACGGGTGAACTTCTAGTAGGCATTAGGCAGGACACCCAGGCCTACCTAACCATGGGCTTCACTAAGCCATGTATGCTCAAAAATGCCAAGGCTGTGTATCTTAACTTCACATATAGCCCCCTATAGCATCCCCATTACTGACTACTGGGCCCCACTACAACGCCATATCTAAGCCCTTAAAGCCCAATCCAACGGCAGTACATCTAGCAGGCAGTAGGAAGGACCCCAAGGCCTAGCTACCCATGGATACACTTTGTCCTGTATACTCGAAAATTCCAGGCTGCGCATCTGAACTTCACATACAGCCTCCTATAGCATCACCATTACTCTCTATCAGACCCCACTACAACGCCATATCTAAGCCCTTAAAGCCCAACCCAATGAGAGTAGCCTACATCTAGGTGACAGTAGGCAGGACACCCAGGCATACCTACCTATGGGTTTTACTACGCCCTGTAGGTTCGAAAATTCCCAGGCTGCGCATCTGAACTTTGCATATATCCTTGTATATAGTATACCCAATACTGGCTACTAGGCCCATTCTGAGCCCTTAAAGCCAAACCCGTCGGGGTTCACCTAGTAGGCAGTAGGCAGGACACCCAGGCCTAACTATCCATGGGCTTCTCTACGTCCTGTATGTTCGAAATTCCAAGGCTGCACATCAGAACTTCATATACGTATGTAGCCCATATAGCATCCCAAATACTCTCTACATGGCCCCACTACAGCGTCATTTCTAAGCCCTTAAAGCCCAACCCAATGGAAGTCAATCTAGTAGGCAGCAGGTGGGACACACAGGCCTAACTAACCATGAGCTTCACTACGCTCTGCATGCTCGAAAATTCCCAGGCTGTCCAATTGAACTTTGCATATATCCCTGTATATATTATACCTGTAACTGGCTACCAGGCCCCACTACATCGCCATTTCTAAGCACTAAAAGCCAAACCCAACGGGGATACACCTAGTAGGCAGTAAGCAAGACACCCAGGTCTAACTACCCATGGGCTTCACTACACCATGTATGCTCGAAAATCCCCAGGCTGTGCATCTGAACTTCACATATAGCCCCCTAAAGCATCCCATTACTGGCTGCTTGGCCCCACTACAACGTAATTTCTAAGCTCTTAAAACCCAACCCAACGGGTGTACATATAAACAGCAGTAGGCAGAACACCCAGGCCTACCAAAATATGGGCTTTAATACGCCATGTATACTAGAATATACAAATGCTGCGCACTTGAACTTTGAATATATTGCTGCATACAATATACTCATTACTGGCTAACAGGCCCCACTACATCACCATTTCCAATTTATTAAATCCCAATCCAGCGGGGGTACACATACTAGGTAGTAGGCAGAACACACAGGCCTGACTACCCATGTACTTCACTACGCCCCAAATGCGCGAAAATTGAAAGGCTGCGCATCTGAATACCACATATATCCCCTATAGCATCCCCATTACTCTCTACTGGGCGCCACTGCAACGTAATTTCTATGTCCTTAAAACCCAACGCAACTGGGGTACACCTACTAGATAGTAAATATGACACCCAGGTCTAACTACCTATGGGGACACTACGTTCTGTATGCTGGAAAATTCCAAGGCTATGCAACTGAACTTCACATATATTCCCCTGTAGCATCCCCATTACTCTCCCCTGGGCCCCACTTCAACGTCATTTCAAAGCCCTTAAAGACCAACCCAAACGGGGATAAACCTAGTAGGAAGTAGGTAGGACACCTAGGCCTACCAACCCATGGGCTTAACTATGCCAGGTATGCTCGAAAATTCCCAGGCTCAGCACCTGAACTTTGCATATATTTCCCTATAACATCCCTATTTCTCCATACCTGTCCGTATTACAACGCCATTTGTAAGCCCTTAAAGCTCAACCCAACGGAGGCACATCTAGTAGGCTGTAAACAGGACACACAGGCCTACCTACCAATGGGCTTCACTACACCATGTGTGCACGAAATTTGACAGGTTGCGAACCTGAACTTTGCATACATATATATCCCTGTAAAAAGTATTATTATTGTAGTATATTCTAGGACACCAATGCCTAACTACCCATGAGCATCTCTTTGCTCGGTTTGATCGAAAATTCCAAGGTTGCGCATGTGAACTTCATATATAGCCTCCTATAGCAACCCTTTGCTCTCTACCATGCCCCTCTACAACACTATTTCTAAGCCCCTTAAAGCCCAACCCAACGGGAGTACACCTAGAAGGGAGTAGGCAGGACAACCTCACCTGCACTTCACATATATCCCCCTTTAGCATCATCATTACTCTCTTCTGTGCCCACTACATCACCATTTCTAAGCCCTAAAAGCCCAACCCAATGGGAATAGTAGGCAGGACACCCATGCCTAACTAACTACCCTTGGGGCTCACCACGCTCTGTATGCTCGAAAATACCCAGGCTGCGCACCTGAACTTTGCATATAATCCTGTATAGTATATCCATTACTAGCCAACAGGCGCCACTGCATCGCCATTAGTCATTACAATTCTGAAGCTTATTTTACTATGGTTCATATATCGTCCACATAAGTTTGCTTGATATAAGAATTAAATATGCTTGCCTATATATGCATAGTTGCAAAGGACCTTTCGATTGCTGTCACCAACTTTATTAATCCTCACTATGGGGAAAATAGGAAAGTATTTAAGCGGAACTTATGATGGCAACGACAAATTTGGGGGGCAGTGGACATAAGAAAATATGGAGGGTTGGTGGGTGTAGAGGTGGGTAGAGACAAGGAAGAGAGGGGTAAAGGTAATCAATTCAATTTATTTAAAAGGCATAGGAACAAGAATTACTCTCGAATATGATCCATTGCACTACTGCGCTATTGCCATCTTTAGAAAAAGTTCTACTGCTACTGCGCTATTGCTATCTTTAGAAAACGTTCTTCTGCTACTGCGCTACTGCCATCATAAGAATGCGTTCTACTGCTACTGCGCTATTGCCATCTTTAGAAAACGTTCTACTGCTACTGCGCTACTGCCATCTTAAGAATGCGTTCTACTGCTACTGCGCTATTGCCATCTTTATAAAACGTTCTACTGCTACTGCGCTACTGCTATCTTAAGAATGCGTTCTACTGCTATTGCGCTACGAATGTGTTCTACTGCTACTGCGTTATTGCCATCTTTAGAAAATGTTATACTGCTACTGCGCTATTGCCATCTTTAGAAAACGTTCTACTGCTACTGTGCTACTGCTATCTTAAGAATGTGTTCTACTGCTACTGCCCTACTGCCAAGTACTCATTCATCTCTACTGCTACTGCGTTACTGTCAACTTCACATTCAGCTCTATTGGTACTGCGCTACTGCCAACTTCACAATTCGTTTTACTGCTACTGCGCTACTGCTAACTTAACAATTTGCTCTACTGCTGCAGTAACTGCGTTACTGCTACAGTAACTGCGTTACTGTGCTACTGCCAACTTCACAATTTGTTCTACTGCTGATGTGCTACTGCGCTACTGCGCTACTGCCAACTTCACAAATTTATCTTACTGCGCTACTGCGCTACTGCTAACTTCACAAATTTATCTTACTGCGCTACTGCGCTACTGCTAACTTCACCAACGTGGGTTCCAGACCACTGTTGAATACACTAAATGAAGACGGATCAATATTTTGCATAGCTGAAACATATCAATATCCAAGTATAATTTTGATTGATTTGATTATTTATGTCCCAGTCAACAATTTTTCAGTTATGTGGGAATGGGTCTTCCTGGGTTGAACCGGTACTAAGCAAGGATAAATGTGTCTTGCTCAACACACAACACAGTGATGCAAGTGAGGCTCGAACCCACCGCTCCTCGGTATCCAAGAATGAGAACAAACGTTTGACAATACCTAAGGTTCTATTTGCTTTGCTTACACAGTTTGATATATGATTGTCATAAATACAAGATATCACAAACTGTCATTCGAAGATCTTTTTTTCTCACACTTGTTGTATAGGTACTAATTTATCTCCTTCTTTCGTAAAATATACTGTCCTAGATAGCCCCCAGATAAAAGTGCGTAACTGAAAATTATTTTTCTTATTTCTCAACCAAAACCTATGTTGTAGGCAATTAAAAGAACCGTCTCATCGAGACGGTTCTTTTGAGCACCCAAAACACATGTTTAAACTGATGGATAAGAAAATAATCGTAATTTTACGCTGAAATATTTTGCTTAACTGGCCCTATGGTCCTAGGGTTAGATCTCCCATTATGCATAGATTTACGCTTTTCTCATTCCTCAGACCATTCTGACATTGAGTAAAAATCTTCTTGGACTTCAATACAGTCTTGTTCTGATCGAATTACTCCATTTCTTGAAAATTGAAACAAATTTCTTGACAACATCAACAGGCGAGTCGTTAATTTAGATCAAGAATACAATCAGCCAAGCACTGACCCCTGAGGTATTCCTCTGGCTACATCTACCCACTGGAACTCTTCTCTCTGAGTAACTACTTTTTGCTTCCAATCCACATCAACAGTTGACCTCGTATACCTTATGCGTGGAAAGTATTGATCAATCTGGCGTGAGGTGCAGTGCCAAGGGCCTCTCGGAAGTCCAGATAAACAACATTAACGTTTTTACCATCATCTAAAGCCTTTGACTATTCCTCTAGAACACATTACAACTGCGTAGCACATGATCGGCTACTCCTATACCCGAATTTGTGCTTGGAGAATAAACAGTTACTTTCAATATATGGAATCAGCTGGTCTCTCACTAGTCTGGCTCCAGTCCTTAAAAAAATTTTCATCAATGTGCCATATAATATACTTGTAACTAGTCTTACTCCGATGGCTATGTTTTTAAAACAGAGCAATCAGAGTAAGACTATCTACAAGTATATGATACAACACATTGATGAAAAATTGGTATAAGGACTGGAGCCAGTCTAGTCTCTGATCAGAGACTCCATAGTTTTACAAACGACGCTATAACAGCTGACTGGACGATAGTTTTCTGGTTGTTTCAACTTACACTGTCTTAACCTGCCAACATTTAAACTCAAGTGTTCGAAGTGCTCATCCAAAATGTCACTTAAGATCATGATTTCATCTTAATATGTTGTTGTAAATTTAACCCTTAATGCGACACCAATCACATCAAAAGTCGTCTGCTTTTCTCGTATGCTGAAATGTTTAAGAAGCCTATATGGTAAACAGTGTGGACCCAGATCAGACTGCTCCTATAGGAGCAGTCTGTTCTGGGTCCACGCTGTTTGCTTCTATACTTAATTTGCCAGTATTATTAGGCAATTATTTGCAGCAGACGACTTCAGCAGACGACATTTTCAGATGCATTTTTTTCTTGGCGCTTTTAGGGTTAATACATTCTTGTGAAACAAAAGACGGAAATTCCTGAAACACATCAGAAGCTGTTTTTATGTGTTTCCTTTGTAGCAAAATGTCCACAAAACCCTTTTCCCGAAGAACTGTAACCCTTTCCCCGAATTAAAGATAGAATTCCATCTATCAGTGGTAAAGATAGACTGGCTCCAGTCCTTAAAATCATGTTTCATCAATGTGTTATATCATATACTTGTAACCAGTCTGATGGCTCTGTTATAAAACAGAGCCATTAGAGTTAGACTGCCTACAAGTATATGATATGATAAATTGATGAACACTTGTTTTAAGGACTGGAGCCAGTCTATGGTAAAAGGTATGAACTTTTCTTAGTAACTTGATTAAACCTTCTGAAATCAACACAAACTCTTTTACTTCCATCTTTCTTAAGGAAGGGACCATGGTGACCTTTAACTTCTGATTACATAATAATCTAACACTTCATCACAGCCTTATCTATAACGTCACTACTTTAATGTCTCTTTTCCCTGCGTCAATATTCATTTTACTGTGCCCTAGGTTTGAATCCTAATTTGCAAATTTGTGTAGATTTTCTGGTATTAATTGCTCAATTTAGACCTGAGTTGCTGTAGTACATCATATTTATTTTCTAAGTCAATTGTACTTTCACCTGTTTCGTATTTTGTTATTCAATTAACTCTTGACTTGTTTTTGGATGCCAGATATCTTAGTGTCAAGGACGGATGAGCCCCAGGCAAGCGTAAACCACAACGGACGATGACTGATCACAATCAGGTGTGGAATTAAGTACAAAACAATGTTTAACTTTAAAAAAAAAATATAATTCAGAAAGAAACATTGTCAAACAAAAAAATAATTGAGAATCATTTCAATAGCATCTTCTTCTTGTTGGTCTTGGTAACTGTTTGTATGGCACCAGAAAAAATGATCAAATATTCTTGATTGACTGTGGTCTAATAAAAGAAATACCAGAATGGGTAAAAAATCCTTAACTTTTGTATTGCTGAACTATCCTTGCTCTTGACAATTAGATATGTCAGTCTCAAGGTTGGTATATATTCTTGTTAAACATCAGATCGACATGTATCCATATCAAGGTATCCATCTCGGTCTCAAAAAGGTATATCAGGTATATCTTCCAGTGTATTTTTCATGCAAAAACTTCATGTATATTTTTCATGCCAACACTTCAGGCATAACCTCAGGCGTACTCTCAGAGGGAACCTGAAATCAAGTATCATGCTCTGGGTACCTTGATATTAAACATTATAGGCTATAATTTTATCCCGTTTCCTAATATATATCACATTCTGAATGTTCATGCTCCATGTCATTTGATACAAGTCAGTAAGAATCGATCATAATAAAACGAAATCAGACAAAAAACAATAGTGATGCTATATTGGAAAATGCGAGTACGCAACAACAAAACAGGCAGCACACAGTCAATACATGACCCCAAAAACATCAATTATGATGTATCACATCGGAGGACCTCAATCTACTCAACGATGGCCAAAACTAACAAGAATTCATGTTCTTAAAGTACAAAATCACCTTTTAGCACTCAATGCTATAGCCCAAAAAGCTGCCAAAATACCACCATGGTTACACTAGATTTCTCCATAAACTCTAATTAACCACCAGGTACTGCAAAATACCATTACTACGCCTTCTACATGACTCCTTGCTGTTGAAGCCATTTCGCAACTAATATAATCAAGAATACTGAATTGAACGTTGTATAATAAACCTCACAGGATATGCATGCGTGCATTAGTGGATTGTATCAGTAACATATTATTGTGATGATGCTGTGATGTAATACGGTATTGTAAGTATGACATAATTGCTTTAGATTCATAAGTGTAAACAGAACTAGTAAGTGTGGTGTTTTACTTAAGTTGAACAGTATACATCTCTTCATATATGCTCAGACCAGACGGTAATGCGCATTCCCTTATAATAAACGCACATGCTAGCAAACATGATTGTGTACCCCTGGCAAATACAAATGTGTTCTCACGTGATGCATAATGAACTTAATGTACTTACCTAATATGAACAGTGTACATATGTACTTATCTAGAACAGCATGTATATTACTTACATGTACATAGCTTCAGGTACAATTAACTTAAATTGATGTGTCAATTCCCTGAACCTCACTGCAAATATACGCCGTATGTGTGTGCACTGTAATTACAATGCGCGAATGCTAGTCAATACCTATAAGAATGAGCAAATGTTATCTCTCAATACATCAGCACAGTTCCGACAATGTCTGCAATGCTACTGCTATACACCAACAGCAATGCCTACTAGACAAGTCGGTAATCAACGGACGCACAAACAGACAACATTCAAATATAAATGTTTTATATCAACAGACGACCTAAGCAGACGACACTCAGGTAATACAGCCCAAAATAACTTAAGTATGCTCTTGCGATGGCCCACATATACTTATTCAACGCTTCATTCAATACTCATGCTCGGCAGCAGACAGCAATCACAAACAATGCATCCAAGTATGCATCAGATGCCCTAAGCAGACGACATATGAATAACGTCGCGAAAATCATTTTTCAATAAATGCTATCGCAAAGCATCAACAATTCACTGAATAAAGCAGCTAATCCACACATAAATTTCAAATATACATTAAAATCAGGCTTGGTTGAACGAATATTTTCAAAGTAAAGTAGAAGTATATTTACCATGACAAGATCTCCTGGAGAGAGAACGGCGATAGCAAACAAGCAAGCAACCGCTCGGCTACCCCACCATGAATATAATATTGACTGCAATCTGTCAAACCTGTGCAAGCACTTTATAACGACAGTGTCCCCGCTCCACATGTGTATTCACAGATCTCGCGTGCAAAGCAGAAACCCTGTGCAGGTTTAAAGATGGATTTTATTACACCCTACAATTTTAGTGGCGGACACAGCCCTATCGAAAGGAAATAAAACTCCCAAATATCAAGAGTAAACTATGATACAATGATGGCTTGCAATATGCTCACAGAGGTCCCCCTTATCTCAACTCCCACAGAGGTCAAATAAGGAAATTATCCAAAGATGAAACTCATCTGCCCGAATAAACGGAGCAAACATCGAAGTACATATTACCCAATCAAACAAGCCCCATGCTTTCTATGTACATATTTATATAATGCATAATGCAAGTTCACTAGAAAAGGATGAATAAAGGGACGTGACACTTAGCCAATTAAAAGGCCTATAGATTTTGGTTATCTGATTTGTGCATGTTTTGCCATTGTTGCTATTATAAGGCTAATATGTCAATGTAAAGGTGGCACCTCATGAATGCGTATTTAGGACTGGTCTGGATATAGGTTAAAGCTTAAAATGAGGCGTGGTTTTATTCGAAAGTAACTGTATCATCTTCCGCAATAACACCTCAGTAAAGACAGTTTAGACACAAACCGTATGCTTTAACCATTAAAACGACAGAAAAATAACTACATCCGAAAATGTATGTTTATTGATTGACATAACAGTGTAACGGCAGATCAGTGTGCTTAACAAGAGCAGTCTGATCTGGATCTATATTAATGGTTGAAGAGGCTTCAAACTTATTGCAGCAGACGATAAAAAGCATACGACTTTTTGTGATACATGTATGCGCTTAAAGGGTTAATGAATGTAAGATCAGTGTAATACTTGAAATACATGCACGTTCGCGCGGCTCAAACAACTTATTAACTCTTTACCAAATAAATAGAGCCTGATTTCCTTTCTTGGGCAGATGAAAAAGCTGAACCACGCCCAGATATAAATAATAAAGTTACCCCAAAGCTCTATTATACAGTATTGATTTCTTGCAACAATTAAACCGTTATCAATTTAAATGCAACAGCGATTGTTATAAGATTACGAGTCGTAATTTGTATGTTACATTTTTACAGTATGTAAACTGAAATAAACATCCTGTACCCGTTCCTCCTAGCTCTCGCCTTATAAACACGAATAACAGCACTCATGCGTAACCAGTAGTCGGAAAAATGCGTGTATTTAGGTACGTGTACACGTTTCGATTTATATTGCTAGCGATACAGACAATACACATTCGAACAAGGTAAGGAAAGCCGTTTATCTATTTCATTCCATTTTATTTCATGATTTTAACGGTTTCCTCCTTTGCATTTTGCTTTCTTAAAAACGACTTGCTCACAATCAGGGCCGTTCTGTGTCGAAAACGAGCTTAAATGCCAGTTTGCATGGTTTTAGTGGAATTGGCAATCACATGTATACATGATTACATGGTTGTAACTGTAACAGTTACTAAGATCTATGGAAAAAATGAATTTTAATAGGTGGGCCCTCGCAATTACAGCTGTACCAACAACTCTCTTATCACAATTTCCGACAGCTGGTTACGCACGAGTGCTGTAATTCATAATGTATAAGGCGAGAGCTAGGAGGAACGGGTACCGGATGTTTATTTCAGTTTATATACTGTGATTATACTGTCGTGTCAACCAAGAGAGACAGTGGCGTAATATTTTGTTTATAATTGTTAAGTAAAATTTAACTTGTACACTCCACTTCAGCTTACGCTTATCGATATATCATTTGAAAGTGCAGACCCTGATGAGACGCCGCATCTTGCGGCGTCTCATCCGGGTTTACGCGCTATTTGTAAATGTTCCGTTTTCGACTTTGTTTTCATTGGACTTTAAGCCAGCTGCGCCCCTGATTTCTTTACAAACTTTTAAGCGAATTCTGAATGTTATTATCATTCTGGTTGTTTTCCAATTAAATACAAATTGAAAGCACATTCTATTTTGCTTTTTATTCACCATCGACCCGCATGTAACAGATTGTTGTCAGCTTGAAAAGTTATA
>CAXHUL010000353.1:80235-127235 GCA_964019695.1 Loripinus fragilis | reverse complement strand
CATGTCTCAACAAAAAGTCTAACCCCAGTAACATGTCATCCTGAATCGGGGCTACATATACAGCTTCCATAAATGTACCAGACCCTAACTGTAATGGAACCGGTCCTAGTACAAAACCTTTCATTTTGAGATCTCGGCCTGCGGTGCGCAGTATCACCTTTTTGAGACAAGATGGTTTCGGCTTCAGTTCATTAAAAATCCTATCTGAAATTATTGTCACCTCTGCTGCAGTATCGACAACTGCTTTTATTAATATTCCTTGTAAATAGACGGTGATACGTAGCATCGATGAGGATTGTAGCTGACATATGGTTATATCATCCCATGTACCTAATGTGTTCTTAGCGGGATCTAACATTTGACCCCTGTCCATACTTGACTGTATACTTCCATAAGATTCTATTGTTAAAGCAGGGAGGTTACCTGCCTTATCTCCCGATATCGCAATGGGGCCAGTCAGATGTTCTTTGGGAGTAGGACTATTCAGGTGCTCCCTGGAAGTGGGACTATTCAGGTTCTCTCTGGCAGTGGGTCTATTCCAGTGCTCCCTGGAAATGGGACTATTCCAGTGCTCCCTGGGAGTGGGACTTTTCAAGTGCTCCCTGGGAGTGGGACTATTCTGATGCTCCCTTGGAGTTGGACTATTCTGATGCTCATTTGATATGGAGTCCACATTTGAGTCCACATTTGTCCTTGGTAAATCTGATTTAGAAGTGAGACTAATGAGGTACTCATTGGAAGCAGGGTCCATATGGCTACTTGGTACCCCTGATCTAGAAGTGAGACTTGTCACGTGTTGACCGGATGCGGGGCTCATAAGGCTACTTGGTACCCCTGGTATGGAAGTGGAACTTGCTAGGTGTTCATTGGAAGCGGGGCACATATGGCTACTAAGTACCCCTGATATGGAAGTGGAACTTGCTAGGTGTTCATTGGAAGCGGGGCACATATGGCTACTAAGTACCCCTGATATGGAAGTGGGACTTTCCTGGTGTTCAGTTGAAGCCAGGCACATATTGCTTCTAGGTACCCCTGATATGGAAATGGGACTTTCCGGGTGTTTATTTGAAGCGGGGCACATATTGCTTTTAGGTACCTCTGATATGGAAGTGGGACTCGCCAGGTGCTCATTGGAAGCGGGGCATATACGGATTCTAGGCACCCCTGATGTGGAAGTGGGACTTTCCCGGTTCTCATTTGAAGCGGGGCACAAGATACCCCTGCGTAATGGCTTTTGTTCCAATATAGGTTCATCTTTTCCCTCCAAGGTTTGCTGCAGGCATATTTTATTGGCCTCTTCACCTGGTTCAGCATGCAGGGAAAAACTCTCCTGGTACTTTTGGTCTATCCATTGTTCCGTTTCTTCAGAAGAAGAGGACAGGTCCAATTTTGGGGTTGATGTCCCAACTCGTAGTTTGAAGACTCCGTCAAGCCAATCTTCATAATTCTTTACTTCGGTCCCGGTCTGGTCTGGTAGGCCTGTAGTTGTATCAGACTGGGTCGAAATTAGGCCTCCTGATCCGACCCAAAGTCGTTTAAAGACTGCTGATCCTCTTCCACCTGCTGTGCTTTAAACTGAACCCTTTTAGGACAATCTCTCTTGAAATGTCCCTCTTCATCACATCTAAAACATCTCAGGGGACTGTCACCTCTTCTTTGTGGGGAACGGGCTCTTTGCGGGGAACGGGCTCTAAAGGGTGTAGCTTCTGTGGCTTTTGTGGATTTTTTGATCAACCCATGGATAAAATCCAACTTACTCCCCATCTGAACAATTTCTCGGAGCCTATCTTCAATATTAAGAATTCTTCCCTCTAAATCATGGTACCCCTTATCTTCTGGCGGGTACATTCATTTTTCGGCCTTGAGTAACTCCATTTATTTCTCCACTGAAAAGTCGTGATAGTCGGCTCAAAATATTGATAAATGAATGGAGTGAGATATTTAATTCAAACTAGGCTTTAAAAGCTCAAAGGAAACGGAAATTGAGATTTGCAAAACAAATCTTATCAGAAATATTCAAACCGAAGTTAAACAATAACAATGTAAACATTGAGCAAGGTCAACTAAATTTTGATTGGTTTACGCATCACTGCGTTGTAACAAAACGATTTGATTGGCTAAAGGAAGAAACGCATATTTTATCGTTGAAACGCGTTGGAGGGCTGCTAATGAATATTCATGAGTTTCGAAATACGTTGATTCGCGTTTCATACGCTATTTAAACTCAACGCACGTACAACGCGTTGGAAACGCACATAAAACGCGAATTCGCAGGACAAATACGCGGGCGGTAGTGTATGCTGTAGTTTTCTTTAAGGTACTACACTTCTCCTCATGTTTAATGGTCTGAAATTGCAATGCCTCCTTAAGGATGATCTTAGTAAAGTACATGGCATTCTAAATATTAAACCAAACTGCCAGGATAGCTGTAACACTTTTGGTCAATCGTGTCATTGCGATTTTCAGAATACTCGAAACCTATGTTTGTAATGTAATGTCTCGTATTCTAAAATTGAATGCTAAAAGTAACTTAGGCCGCAATTTACTTTAAGGAGGGCGGCCCCATAGGTCGAGCATTTTTTTAACGTAGAATGTCAATTATTTCTTACCAATCAGTTTTAATATATGCCCTGGGTGCTCGAAAGAACCCTCTCACCGGTCCTTTTGAGTACTCACATTATATATAAGTACGTACTCACGCATGGGAGGCATTGTAATTTTGTGCCCAGGAATACAATTACTAGTATGTATTCACAGCGGAGTGGAAGCAGTGTCGATCCTGATCAGCTGGCTTCTGAGAAGCCAGCTGATCTGGATCTTAACTGCTTTCAAAACATGATACATCCGAGACCAGCATGATAAAGGTTAACATAACACAAACGTGTATTCATTTGCTAATTACGTTAATCATTAATTTAACCACTAAAGCGAAAAACTATGTTACAAGTGTGTCGTCTGCTTCAGTTAGGCATTTTATAAAAAGTAAAAAATAATCATTAATTTTGTGTATAAATCGACTCACCTTTGAAGCAACTTTTTTAGCCTTTTGTGCTTAAATTGTTGAAAATATAAAGGTTACGCGAATGTATGCCACATAATACAACTTAATGTTAACGACAGCGATGTTTGACTTTACATGTTACGCATCAAATAACTCGTGTATATTCGCTTCAATTCGCCAACGATTGTTAAGTTTTCGCTGTAAACACGGTTTCCCTCGATACAAAGCCTTTAATATTCAACTTTTTAGCTTGCAAGTCTTACATGTAGCGAACATATTATTTACAGATGTACAGCTATATGCGCGCTAAATAATATAAAACATGATACAATTATGAATAGATCAAATTACGGATTGCATGGTATAGGCATTTGCAGCAAACGCGCGAACACACGCTCGCTCGCTCGCACGCACGCATACACACAAACAACAATACCAGTAAAACAAACTATACGTTATCATATGACGTCGCGCGTCCGAGAGTGAAATAACCACATGCATCAAAATCGATAAACCAAGAGGGGTTTACAGATTGTCGGGAAAAGTTATGAAATGACGCTTATAACGTCACGCATACGGCAAAACACTAACATTTTTTGCCAAAAATATGATTTCAAAATAATTTCAATGTCATATGATAAATAGAATCTAACATGAGTGCTCATGTATTGTTGAATTTATTAAACTTGTTGCGAAAAAGAGATAAAATGCTCGCCAAGCCTCGCATTTTATCTCTTTTGTTCAACTCGTTTAATAAAGTAATTAAACATGAGCACTCATGTTAGATCCTCTATATAAAACGCAAGAAATAACTAAATATCCAAAGAAAAATATTTTACTGGAGGGCTTAAACTGGTTTCACGGCGCCAACCTCAACCAAGTCCAAAACGGGGCTTCAGTATCTGAGGAATTTGCTTAATGCATTTTTGTTACTTTCCCATGTGGTATCCTGGGTCAGGTGTGGTACTTGATTGTTTCATTTCCTGATCTTTATAGCCTTTCTTACTTTGGATCACACAATCAAAGATCACATATAGCTGCATTGCCAGACAAAATATACCTTAGACATATGCATATTCAATGACCTTCCGTCCAATCTTCGGGGATCATCTTGAAAATGAGCTTTAGATTGTTGAACAATTTCTTATCTGCAAATCTTCAGCAGCGGCGGCAGATAACAGTCTCGATCCTGGGGACTTTTCAACATATGTTTTTTTTTTTAAATATTGTTTTAACAATATTTGAAGTTGGATCTGACAAAAGGGTCCTTCGGGCATTTAAGCAGTTTTTGTGTTATCAAAATTTCAAAACACGTCTAATTTTTCAAGATTTTGCACGGTTTTACAATAGACTCAAAATGCTTCTAACATGTAATACAATCAAAGGTGCAAACAATACTGATATAATTAACTGATACATACAATGTGTGTTGCCATGGCAACAGCTGAACATATGGACTACACACTTCCTTGAAAACAGGATAACTGATTTCAAATGCTTTTGTAAACACGGGATGTGCGTATGTGGGCTATTTGTGCAGTCTATGCAATTGCATACATAACAAATTTACAGAAACATGATGCATTCTTGAAGTATTGCTTCTAGCGTTTTTGTATTAGCGTCATATGTTAACACAATGGCGTTGAAGTCAGAATGTCATTAACAACGTTAAATGACGTCATGTTTAAAATGCATCAAATATACGAGTTTAACCTCTCATATCTTTGTTATTTGTAAAGATAATCTCCAGCTAGGTCTTTCTTTCTCTGTAAATATCTCACTTTTGACTTTTATCGCCAGAAGGTCCCTTTTGTCAGATCTTGGCTAATTTTCCTTCATGATATCATGATTTTGTGCATAATTTGATTCTTTAATATGAATCTGGCAAACGTTTATGCATCAAATGCACGCACAACACAATACTTTCAATAAGCCAACATAATTAACCCCGCGGAGAAACCTAGGAAATAATGAATGCATATTAAGCGACTAAATACAAAAGAAAGGGCATGCAAAACCGGACCCCCATCCTTTGAAAAATTACAAGGGGCTATAGCTTTCCTTAAAAATGCAGGTATGGACTCCACCCCCTCGAGAAACAATTGGACTTTTTGTATAAAAAAAGTTGATGACTAAAAAATTCGCTTTCAGAGCTTTATCGGTTGGACCTGGATCCTCTCTGGCCCGCGCATGAAATATGTAACGTTATGAACGAGATGACGTAGGCTATGGGAGTAATTTTATTTCAAAATGCATACATTTGATAATTATATAAAAGGATTTTTTTTCGAGATTCGATCCTGGTATGTACAATCTGTATTAAGTTAACTAACATCTAGGCTATAAGAAGTTTTGCTTTAATGCATGGACATATTTGCGGTAAAAGCATGGGCCAAATCGAAGTATTTCACGAAAACGCACGAGCATCACCGATATTTTGGCGGAAATCAATTAGCTTCGGGTCAATGTTGTCAGTTAGTAATACCCATGCAGCGAGAGGATGAGATAAGAGAACACAAACAAATAATGGCATACCCATTATCAGCCCTCTCTTCCTAAACGAGAGGAGTGCCAAACTAGAAACGGGCACAAATATTCATATCACAAAACCAAAAGCCAACACAAAAAAGGAAAACGAAATAAGAGAAACATCAAACAATGAAATAACACGAAATATATTTTAAAAAGATATTTCGCTGCATTTCAATTGTGGATTTTTTTATATGTTTATACTCTCAAATACTACTTTGCCTCATAATCTTATCAAAGAACAACTAACTGAATTAATTGAACAAACTTTTAACAGAGAGGGCTCACATTATTTGGCTTGTAATGAGAAACGCACAGGTTTTACTTCTTAACAACCTATAAGATTTAAATTGTGGTAATGTCAGAAAGTTTGTGAAGTTCTCCATTATCTTTTGGGCAATATATTTAAAAGATTTGATTAAAAATTGTTAAGACAAATTGTAGGTATTCCTGTGGGTACAAATTGTGCTCCTCTTGTTGCGGATTTGTCTTTGCTTTGTTATGAGAGAGACTTCATGTTGTCTCTTTCTCATAATAATCAAGCAGCTGTTGTTGAAGCATTTAAGTTTTGACTACCTCAATATATCAAGATGACTTGCTTAATATTGATAAGCCTTTTCTTTGAAAAGTCAGATATATCCCACTGAATTTCAGTTAAATAAAAGTCAGAAAATTATCATACATTTTAGTTGGAACTATGTCATTTGTAATTGACAAGTCCTGATCCAAAGTTAGAAAGGCTGTAAAGATCAGGAATCGATACAATCAAGTACTACACCTGACCCAGGCTACCTTATTGAAAGTGACAAAAACACAATTTAACATCACAACAAGAGCCAAGAGGTCAGTCTTTTCCAAGCAGGTGACCACAAGAGAGCAATGAACAGACACGAAAGCATGAAAAACACAAGACATAAATAGCCCATTGTCAAATGATCCACAAAAGAAGTACCGCCTTGGAATGCTCAGTAAAAATATTTTACTGGAGGAATTGAAGGGGTCACAGCAACAAGGTGCTTTAGTCCATTTTTCATTATTTCGAGAAAAACGCGAAAAACATAATTTTTGGCAATTCTCAAAATAGGTAGATTTTTCTTGCAAAAATAAATAAGATATCTTTGAAAATAGTGAATTCAGGAGATTTTGCAATGATTTTACTGCATAAAGTGAGAAAAACTTGATTTTTGCGATTTCGTTTCTGCAAAAAGGGACCTAAGTCCAAATATCATAACACTTAAAAAATGCATACAGAAAGTTTAGAGCAGTCCAGCAATACTAAAATAAATGCATGATAGTGTGTGGAAAGCTTAGTTCTTACAAGTACAACAGCGAAATCCTGGATAAAACCGTTGAATTACCTAAATTCCATAAATATGAACAGGTTTCAATGACACAAAGGTCCTGAGTCCATAGTCTAGGTTTTATGTTGTATAAAATTAGTTAAGCAATTACATTTGATGGGAAATCATGTCTAGCAAGAGGAGGCTCAGTGTGTCATAATAATGATTATAAGACAATAAAACTTTGAAAAAAAAAATCTGAAAATAAAACTTATGGAGTTAGGCCCTTTTATGCATAAACATCCAATTTTGGACTTAGCACCTTTGTGAAATGATATAATCCTATTTATTTCATTTTTATGGTAATTTAATGGTCAAAGGGAGTTAATACCGTGCGGAAATGTTTTTTATACATGAAAAAGAGGCTAACTCAATTTTAACCAAAAGTGGACTAAAGCACCTTGTTGCTGTGGCCCCTTCAATTTGCTTAATGCATTTTTGTTACTTTCCCATGTGGTATCCTGGGGCAGGTGTGGTACTTGATTGTATCATTTCCTGATCTTTATAGCCTTTCTTACTTTGGATCAGTTCTTGCATAGTTACGACTAAAATTTATGATAAACGGGAAATTTTAATTTTGAAACAGTTATTTTCCCTTTTCTTGATGGAGTGGTTCCTCGCCCCCTTCCTATGGAGTATATATTTCGCAACGTATTTGTTTTGTGAGAATATGATCTAATTCTGATGGCCTCAACAACAGAAACACATTTTTGACTTTTAAGTCATTAAAACAAGGTTATCAATACTATAAGCTTCGTGAAGCATTTTTTTACAGACAATCAGAGTGATTCTTAAATAAATTATTTGTTTAAACACTCTTCTGCATCAAGGCATATCAGAACCTGTATTTTATGACGATTTAGTTAATAAATTACAAGATATATCTTTATAAATAGATATTCGACGAAGTGACAGAAGACATATTTGATGTATGAGTAATGTGAGAATTTTTAAAGAAATTGAGAGGAAAAAATGGAGGATGTTTATACTTTGTTATGTCTTCGTTCAGCTGAGCTCAGTAAAGCGTTTGGTGTAAGGAACCTATGCTATTCCAAAATATATGTTGTGACGCTTCTAGGGTACATGATAAATTGAATCTCGCAAAAACTCGAGTCAGAACGAAAGAAATATGCCCTGCGCACAAATGTTGCATATTTAAACAGCTAGTGTCAACATGCCTTTAAATAGCTAGTGTCATACATGTCTGGTGCAAAGAAACCTAAAACAATAGTAGAATTTAGTTGACCGTAACCTACAAATATTAGTTTAGTTGACCGTAACCTCTTAATATAGGCAATTCTTTCATACGGCAAAGGTATCGTGCCGTACATATATTCTTTAAACCATAGGCGCAGATATTTCTTTACAGTTCTTGCGCTTTAACAATCATTCTTTCAGTGTCAGCGTAAAAACATATTTAAAACTAATGCAAAAGTGCATAACAAAACAAAACAAAAACAGAACTTGCTACTTTATATCTGCGATGGATATATAACCATTTCAATGCATCCATACAGAGATCAAGCCAGCTTTTGACCAATAATGAGATTGTAAGAGTTCGTCTAAAAAGTCAAATCAAATCAAATAAATTTATTCAGCATAAAACATTATACAATGTTTATAGCCTACAAACAAAATAAACATGAGAATATTACATACAGACATATATACACAACATAAATATAGATACATTATACATCTGATCATCCGAGGAGCCTTTTTCGTTTTATATCTCCTGAGATAAGGCGTTAGTGGTCCACCATAGGTTTATCTACTCTGTATTCCCCGATAGAACTATTTTAAGCCCCACGTGCGGATTGTTGAAAGCGATATAAATACCTGTGTTCAAGCAATGGAGTTTTTAATTCGAAATGAAAGGTAGGATGTATTTTTATTTATTTGGGCATAGGGATTATAATACGATGCAACCGTTTTTCATGGTAGATCCTGTTTTGAAGCAGCCGTTGAGAGGCTCACGTAGGCCACGGTCTTATATACAATGTATACAAGACAGTAACCGACCGTTATCCTCATTATTAACTCCAGTTGGTTGGACACGTCCCAATATAAGCCTTGCCCGAAACGAAATGGCAAGACAAATCTCAGGACTTGCGATTCCTGTCAGTATTTATCCATTTAAGCAGAGTGGAATTTCCCATTTTAGAGTTGTTCGGTATTATTTTTTACTAATAGAAACCAAACAGTGGGGACCTTGATCAGACACCGCGACCTGCGGCATCTGATCTGGGTCGGTACTGTTTGTCTCTGTCTCACAAAAGGACGATAGGCTTAAATTGGTTAAATATATACGATTACATATTGGCGGAGTTCGTGCGTTAACCAGACTATAGTCCAGTCCCTTTAGTCGGACCATAGAGCGATAAAACTCTCTCTGGTTTTATGCACTGCGCATGTCTGGTTTCACTAGAGAAACTAGACAAAATCTGTGGTCGGACCATAGTTGATTGGTTCCCGTCCTGCAATGCAAACTTGGACTTGCCGGAAACCTGTACGTTTTGTATCGATGGCTGTGATTGGTTGACTGTTTTGCTGGGGAGGAACGCTGACAGTCGGAAGAGCAACTATAGTCTCTATGGTTAACGCGCGAACTCCACCATTGTGATATCCGCAAAAGCGTGAGAAAATAGCGCACCAATTAACATTTTAAGACATAACGGGAAGCAGTTTTACATAGACGTTCTGGTAATTCCTGTTCCTGTTTATTTTCCCTACTTTCACGGATGAGTAACTGAAGTATAGAATGGTATACAATAATAACGTTGTTGCAATCTTTTAGCGTGCTAGTAAGTTTGTAACCCTTTACCTCAAAGAGGCGCCCTTTAACGCTTTTGCAAACAGAGCCGATCCAGATCAGACCGCTCCTATAAGAGCTGCCTGATCAGGGTCTTCTCTGTTTGCGTATGAAAATATGATATATCTGATCCATTTCTCTGTATTGAATAAAATAGTATTTTATGTACAGTGGTGTTTCATTTATTTGCTATTTTTTCTCATCTTAATTGTGAAGCATAAAATACGAATTTTGCTATATTTAAGATAACATGCTTTGAATTTGACATCATTAAATCGTCAAATTTGTTCAGACTAGGCCAATGGCAGAAATATTCTTTGAAAAATTCTCTTCGTAACTCTGTATAAAGAGGGCAGACTAGAGCGAAGTGGTACTCATTTTCTACCATATTCATATTGCAACATTTGCAGATTCTTTCTATCATTGGCTCGTTTTCATATCTACCACGCTCTCTTTCTAGCTCATGTGATGATAGCCTAAATCTAGTCAAAGCAAACGTATATTTTTCATTTGTTATAAAATCTAAGTATTTTTCACATGTGAATTCATGTTTAAACCTAGCATAAGTTAGTAATCTATTAGAGTTATTTATATCTGAATACCAACTTTTGAAGTAGAAGTCAAATAGTCTTTGCTTTATTAAGGATATAGGGATTTCTATTTCATTTTGTTGTAACCAGACATATGAGAGACCAAGACTGTCTAATAATGATTTGATATGAAATGCCCAATTATTTCCATTGTAAGAATTGCCACTGTCAGCATCTTCTCTTAATATTTGGTACATTTTTGTGGGGAGAGAACCATCAGTATTTGTCAGAAGTTTCACCCAATATTTAATAATGTTAAATTTGCGCTGGACTATAAAGGGAACTCTACCGAGCTCCCCGTATAGCCCGGCTAAATTAGTGGATTTTTTAACATTTAAGACCCAGCGGCAAAACTTAGTATGAATAATTTCTATGTCTTTGGCCTGATGCGTTCCCCATATTTCAGAACAATAGTTAAGTATAGATCCTACCAGTGTGTCGAATAATTTGCACTTCTCAGAGACAGGTAGGTCTATTTGTTTAAACACTGAGAACAGATTGTGTAATGCGAAAGATGCGTGTTGTGCCAGTCTTTTCTGGGTTCTAAACCAGTTACCATTTTTGAAGAAATGAATCCCTAGATATTTGAAGGAATTGACAAATTCAAGTTTAACATTATTAAGGAATAAATCACATGTTGTGTGGCGACCTTTTTCAAATATCATAGCTTTTGTTTTGGCAGTATTAATAGTCAAGCCCCAAATGCCACAGTATAGCTCAATGTCGTTTAAAATAGATTGTAGATTTTCTTTAGACCTGGCAAAGACAACAGCACCGTCTGCATACAGAATCATGAATAGTATAATGTCATCTAGCTTAAACATATTTTCTAGATTAGAATTTATATTATCAAGGTCATTTATGAACATCATAAATAGTAACGGGGAGCTTGGATCACCCTGTTTGAGCCCCATGTACGAGTTGAATGAACGTGAAAGTGAACCGTTACACCTGATACATGCTCTTACCTCATCGTACATTGACTTTAGTGCCCTTACAAACTTACTACTTACTCCTTCGTGTATGAGTTTGTGCCACAACAGTGGCCTGTTTATTCTATCAAAAGCCTTTTCATAGTCGATAAAGACACAATAAAGTTTTTCACCAGAGTGAAGGACTTAAGATATGACAGAGTGTAACAAAAATATACAGTCTACTGTGGATTTACCCTTTTGGAAGCCAAACTGATTTTTTGACAACTTATCATGCTTTTCTGACAAAGAATTGTTAGACACATTTTAGCCTAGTGTTAATGATCCATTAAAAAGATAATTAAACGTTAAAAAAGAGTGGAATACAACATGTATATCATGCGACAGTCTGCATGCCTGGATGCAAACCCAGTCACGGTTTATAGCTATGGTTTCCTCTTGCATTGCACGACGGTGGTGCAGGCCTCACACTCAATGACGGTTCTGACGTAAAGCTTCAATCTGTTGGTTGGTGCCTGAGGTTTGATGTTTGCCTTTGGCTGGGCCCACCGTAGCTCAACGTGAGGCTTTCTTTAGCTCTGACTATCTGTGAGTCACGATCCCTTTTCTTTTTTACATCTTAGTGTGTTAATTTGATTTGATTGTTTCTCTGTGCTGGTGCATTGCATTATTTAGGAAGCCTCCATGTGAGCTAAAAAAAAATATTCGTTTTAACAACAACAGAATCTAGGGCGAAGATTTGGTGCCAGTAAATGCATATAAGCCCCCCGGTAGCTTAGGTTGCTGTCCGTTCTGAGGCGGTGGTTCTGGTACTGCTGAACTATTGTTTTGTACCTGTACCTCCCATTGTTTATAGGGGGTCTGTGTTTGTCTTTGTTTTTGTATGCATTACTGTTTGTCTTTCCTACTTTTCCATCAGCTTGACGAGGAAGAGAGGAACACGTCAGGGCTAAAAAGGTTATTTAATGTTTTGTGTTGGTCATGAAATTTACATTCAGGAGCTCCGCTCCCTCGTATATATTCCATAGCAAATATAAAAATTGAATAACCTACACATAATCACTTTGTACATTTCCTAAACCGCAAGACGGAAGATTAACATCCTTAAGCATACGTTATTCAATGTTTTGTGTTGGTTTTGGAATACATACATGTACGAGGAAGTAGAGCTCCCGGGTGACCATTCCATAACCAACACAAAACATTGTATAACCTATTTACACCTGACCAAGCTGTTTCTCAGCCTTGACATAATCATGTTGTGGGTACACAAAAGAATCGTATCAATGAGAATATTTTTTGAACATCCAAAAGCATGTTTAAACTACATAGTAGATCATAAATTTCACGACAAATTTAGACACAAAAGTTTTCTTACCTGAACCTATGCAATAATATCTGACACTCTTTCATGGATTATCATGGAATTGTCTCCAGTATTCAAACTTTAATAGGCTATCCAATCCAAGTGCACATTTGTTTGGAAATCAGTCTGAACTGTATGATAAGCCTGGTCATTATAAATTTAAAGCTTTTTTTTGTATATTTGAGCAGTCATTTGCAGATGTACTCATTGAGACACCCAAAACAAATGTTAAAACTGATGGGATTCAACCAAAAACAATATGTCTTGTTTCTTGCAACGCTACCGACCCTGCTTTTTGGTTTTGGGGGCCTACTCTAATTTTTGGCGTACTTCTGAAATGTTTTTTTTATTTTAGGATACAGCGATTTTTTCATGCTTTTTCTATAGAAAAAAATCTTAAAAATGTTTGCCTACCTACCTGCCCTTGAAAATATTGAGACGTTTCCAGAAACAAGAGGGTGGGGGGGGCCTCAAGGTAAGAAATTATTCACATTTTTATCTTGACCGATGAATATCTTGCCTGTTAAATAGGGAATTTTATAGAACATAAACTAGGACAAAAGATGGATAGTTTTCATAAAATTTAGCAAAAAATCCAAAATTCATTGGACAGGTATAGGCATTCTAGGGCCCAAGAATCGAGCGATTATACATGGCATCGGATACAGTAAGAATTCTATACACTAGTTTTCTTTGTACTGACTATTGCATTGATAGGAGTTTATTCTTTAAACACTTAAATTTAAAGCTAAAAAGGCATCAAAAGCCGCAAAAACTACCTTCAAAGTTCACTATTTTTCTACATTTGTGAGTGTAAACATGGCAACAGACATGAATTGCTTAGTGCGGGACTATGCCAGAGGCACAAAGGTTGACACAAAATGATAGTACCTGTGCAGTAGAACCTTAACCTTTTGACCGTTTGTTTGTTTATTTGATTCTTTACGTCCCATCAACAATCTTTCAGTTATAAAGGGACGGGTCTTCCTGGGTTGTACCAGTACTAAGCTAGGATTAATGTCCTTGCTCAAGGACACAACTTTATGACGCCGGTGAGGCTCGAACCCGCGGCCCTTCGGTCTCGAGTCAAGCACTCTACCACTGAGTCAATGCGCTTCCCCTTTTGACCGTTATTAGGCGTCTAAACTACTAACCTAAATGTGTTGGGTGAATTAGCCGTTACCCTACTCACACTAAAACCAAATTATCTTTTGGTTTTCATTGGGATTTAAACAAACATATAAGCAACAGCTTAATACAAATAGACCAAATAAAACCAACAAAATATAAAAACATAGAAAAAATGTTAAGCCTTTTAAAAAAAGATATCAGAACATAATTATCTATTTTAGGGCTTGCAAATTTGAAAATAGAGACAGAAATTTAAAAAGTACAAGATGGCGCTATAAATCCGGAAGTGGACGATCAAATCCAAATATATTTTAGCACAGTTAATAACTAGGTGTTATGGGTGTATCTGCCAAGTTTCGTCACAATCTGCCGATCTTGCTTTTCGACCCCTTTTATAGGCCATTGCATGGTTTTCTCAGACGCTGGACGTTAAGATAACATGGCGAAAAGTTTGATGATGATTCTCTTTTCTATTTCCCTTATGTAAAAGGATGATGATTTCAAAAAAGACAGGGAGGGCACGAATGAAAATTCACGTTTGGGACTTTTTAAATATACGTTCACAGGCTGTCAGGCTTGGGCAAAATGTTATATAGTAAATAACGATAGGCATATTGCAGTACAACACGTCGCATATATCATGAACATAATGTTGGATTTTCCCTTCACTATAGTGTAGATTTTATTTTCTTGTCCTTTGGGATCGGGGGTTTCATTGTGGAACTTTGAAACTATTAGAGGGTCACTGATGAAGCCTAAATGGCAGAAACTAGCTTGTCTGGCCCAGGAAATATGCACACTCTAGTTTCAGTTCTTTGGTGCAGTCTTTGCTTCCAATGAATACCCTTTTAAGAACATATTTGATCGTGCAAAACAGCCCTGAAATGAGTATTCTTGCACACCAGATAAGGATATCTGAGATTTTACCCTGGGATAGAAAATCTTACACATGCTGCCACGTGAAGGTTTTATACATTGGTGGTATTGGAACTCACGCACATAGTCGTCAAGTGACGTCATTGTTATCTTAAAGTGACGTAATCATGTGAAAATGCATCTAAGCGTATACAGGGGCTTCTTGAAGGTTATTTTGAAATTTAAAAAAACTGGTCGGCAAGAAAAATAATCCATTTTTCGTGTGAGGGTAGGATAGAAAAATCTTCCCCTCGGGATCACTGTTTGTCATCACTCGGCAAGCCTCTAGATGGCAAACGGCGATCCTCGGGGTGGATATTTTTAACAAACCTTCACACTCATGATAGTTTCTTATAATATTTTCAGTGATTTTCTTGCCTGGCTTGACATCAGCTGTCTTTTACATTTCAAGTGAATGCAAGTGAATCTGAAATACAATACCTTATTGAACTACACATTCTGCCACAATTGAACATGTAGCTCAAAGTATGAGGTCATTCTTAACATGCAATTGCTGTACCTGGTAGGGTAGGTATGGAGGAATGCTCTCTAGTTTTTTTTTGTTTTTTTTTTGAATTAGGGACAGATGGTAGGTGTGTGTATGTGTGTGTGCGGCGTACTTCGAATCGAACTATAGTCCCTACTATAGTAACTCAAGTTTGATTCGAACACCTATAGTCGCTACTAGGGTGACGTCACGAACCTACTGGAGATGGTCGGAGCACCGTTTAGTACTGCAAATATCAAGGCGCTGAGAGGGAGTTTAGGTGCCCTCTCTGTTAACAAGTTGAGTCATATACCAAAGTTACAGCCAATATCTGCGGTTTATGAAAACCAATGATGTCGCATTTGGTCCCGTGTACTTATCGAGTTATCTGCCCTTGAAATACCCCACCCACTTTTAAGCCTGAAAAGCGATAATTATGCTAAAAAGAAATATAATTGAAATTAATGTCGCGGATCCACATTTTTTACATATTTTCTTGTTGCAGATAATTTCAAGTGTAAAATAGGCAAATTTGATTACAAAATAATGTCTATAATTATATTTCCTGACATTTAAAATACAAAATTTAGGTTTAAAAAACTGTCAGAAAAAATGCTCTTCCAATTTTAACCAGACTTTCTATTAATTCGGTCCAAAGTTTCAAAATCACATTTCCATAGCGAGACTAAAGCCTTTGCTAAGTAAGTATTGTAACAGTTACCTAGTACAGCAAGTTTGAATGCCCCAATAAGGCACGGAGAAGATGTAGGTACCCCACCCACTTTTTAAGCTGGAGAAGCGATTATTGTGCTAAAATGAAAACCAATTGTTGTTGTTAAAATTGATCAGCAATTTTTGCATAATTTTTTTCTAAATATATTTTCAGATATGTAATAAGCATATTTCATCACACAATCATGTTTTTTACCATGTCATTTTACATTAAAAGTACACATTTATTTCTAGAAAATGCGCCAGAAAAAAATGCTATTCCAATTTTAGCCAGACTCTCCTTTAATTCTGTCCAAAGTTTCAAAGTCACATTTTATAGCGACACAACAATTTGTGCTACATTAAGTTATAAAATTTACATATGATAGCAAGATCAAATGTCCCAAAGGGTCATGGAGAACATGGAAGTACCCCACCCACTTTTTGTGTATAAAAAAAGAAATTCCTATTTCTTACCATTATGGACTTTTTTAAAAGGACCATCTTGTACCTTTAAAATTATATAAATGGATCACTATTTTGCGTACAAAAATAGATTTATGTGACCTTGACCTCAATGTCAATCTAGAGGGATTGAGTTCCTCTCCATTATCTCTTGGGCAATATTTTGACAAGATCTAACTCGAAATCTTATGGGCCAATTTAAGATATGCCAATGGGTACTTAATGTGCTCTTCTTGTTACTGATTTATGTTTGTGTTGTTATCAGAGAGACTTCATTTTGTCTCTTTCTGACATTAATCAAGCTGATGTTGTTGCAGCATTGAACTCTAAGTCAAGATAATCCTTATTTCAAACAAATGGTAAGTCATATATATCCCACTAAACCTCAGTTAAATAAGGCAAATACCTTTGATACTGAATAGTCAGGGCCCTTAGGGACAAAAAATAGGTCCCGTGCGATTTGTGTGCCGATTTATGGTGACCTATATCAAAACCTTCAATGGAGTCTTACCTTTAATTTAAAGGTGGTCACCCATCTCAAATCCGCGTCTAAGGCTAGTTATGACGTCATAAAGATGGCGACCATAATAAGAAGCTGCCCGTTAATAAAAGTTACAGTTTGTGTTGGTATGGTCATATTTATCCCGCACGAACGCTTTTTTTAACATAATATCAATTATTTTAGTCATATAATGGTTACATCAATGCTTTACCTGACTTTGGCAATGAATTATTTAGCGATAACTATATTTTGCATGCAAAATACCGTAGATTTCCTATAAATACCCAGTTTATCGCGCCACCTTTAGACTGATGGCTGAGAATGTTATTGCTCCCCGTCGGGAATTTCGCAAGCTTATCCTAATTAAAAGAGGATTTCAAGCTGCTTCTTTAAATATATGTTTCCAGTATGTTCGCCGGGGTGTTAGTCTCTGACAGCATGTTACATATGTTGCCATTTTAAATTTAGAAAAAAAAAGAAAATTAAAAGTTTGAGCTACAGAAAGAAGGCTAATTATTTAAATTACTCATATGGTCTGCATATTGACTACTTAAGCTACATATAAATTCTTTTCGAGCAAAATTACAGCTTCATGTGGTGTTATGTGCGTTACTTTAATTAGATTACCCTTTAAACATAAAATTGTGACCAATATCATTTACTTTTTAGCTGATATGTGCATTTTCCAAAATGTTTTCAAATTGATCATTTTGTACTAACAAACGCAATTGGGTTAGTGAAAATCCAAAGTTTGCTTTAATACTTTAACTATAGTGTCTTATACGTGCAATTAAACAACCCAAAGGCTTCACCCAATTTTAAGAAGCCTAATTTGGTAGGCATCATTTAAGTAAAAATATATAAAAACATTTGCTGCTGTTGGATATCTTGCATATTTGGGATTGTCATGCTCATATTATAAAGAATATAGATTTTGTAGGTTTAACAACACGATTGAAGCACGTGTTAAGGGCTGTAACATATGTTACATGACCAAATAAATGAGCAAGGACATTGACTTGATGTAAGAGATGATATTTCAGGAAAAAATGAATTTATTTTGCATGTTTTCCTAGCTAAAGTCTCTAGCCTCTCGTGCCTAAATCTTAGGTATTGATGATTATTAAGCCCCTGTACCTTTGTTACAGATGTTGAGAATATTTGTTTTCAATATTTCCTAATATAAATAATTCTAAAATAAAAATACATCCTAGAGGAACATAGAAAATAATCCTTCAAATTTAAACAGTTTAATTTAGTAAATGTTCCTTTCTAGTGTAAATATTCTAAACCAATCCTTATCCAAGTCATATACAATATCGATTATTATTTCTGCTTCTCTGGTAAAATAATTTACCTCCTCATCTCATAAAAACCAGAATAATCATCAAACAAGATTTTGACTGCAAGCTGAGTAATGACCTGCTACATCCCAAACCCTTTTAGACATACACTATCGTATGTACCAATTCGAGGTGCATCAAATAGGAGATGTTTGCACACTGTAAGCATGGGTGTTAGCCTGTAGCAGCTAATTACATATGTTTCTTTATCAATTTGAGAATAAGAAAATTGAAAGTTTGAGCTACAAAAAGAAGACATTAAAACTAACTAATCATTGAACATTCTAAAAGTCTGCAAATTACTGAATGTCTTTACTACATATGACAGCTGTTTATTGATACATGTTGTATTATGTGCATTACATGAACTTAATTATGATTTAAAATTGGTAATTTGGCTATCGTCATTTAGTTTAAAGACTACTCAGAGTTGGTTTCAAACCGTTGTAGATTAGGTTTAACAAACATATACAGACGAATACAAAAACCAAAGTTTGCTTCCCATCTTAAATATTTTGTCTTATATGAGCTAATGCACAACCCTACCCCCAGTTTTGCAGTGCAGCAAATTTTGTTTTCGTCGCTTAAATAAAGCACATATAAGACAATTGCAGAGTGTTCATATTTTACATTTTCTTAAACAGTCTTGCTCATATATCACCAAGTTTCTAAGATCAGGACACTTATTAAAGATGTCAATGTGCCATTGGTGATGTCACAACCAGGGCTCTGATCGAATTCCATGCACTTTCAGGCGCTGATATTAACTAGTTCAATGTGCGGAAAGAGCAAGCAATCATATTGGCAGGCATTTAGTTATGTTGGAGACTCAATCCCCGAAGTATTCTCTCACCTCGGCTCAGTGCCCTTAGAAAGCACTATGGCGGATGCACTAGAGTAATATATTTGTAAATTGTCCTGACCTCTTAGCTCTCGTTTGTGATGTCTACATGTAACTGTGAGTTTATATGTGCTTTGTTGTCACCTGCTGGGAAAGGGCTGACCTCTTGGCTCTCGTTTGTGGTGTCTGCTGTGAGTTTGTCACTTTCCCATTGGTATCCAGTGTCAGGTGTGGTACTTGATTGTATCGATTCCTGATCTTTGCACCCTTACTTACTTTGTTACTTCCCATTGATATCCTTGGTCAGGTGTGGTACTTGATTGTATCGATTCCTAATCTTTGCCGCCTTTCTTACTTTGTATTAGCCAGTCACCGGTATTGTTTGACTCACTGGGTTGATGTACTGCAAAAACTACCACTTCCAAGAGCTGTGTTTCTCAAAGGTGTCAAACGTGCGCAGTACCAGAGCATCATTTGAAAACCTCATCTGTCATTAATCCTGACAAATCAATGCCTGACAACTATGGTTAGAAGCGGGACTGTGATAAATATTGTCCCGTTATGATGATATTGCCCATGTGTGGATCCAGAGGGGGATAGGGGGTCCGGACACCCCCTGGAAAATAACAAGTACGTATATGGGTTTCTATAGAAATTAGCATTTGGACCCCCCCCCTAGAGAAAAATGGACACCCCCTCCCTGGAAAATAATGGACCCCCTCTGGATCCTTTGTAAAGTATAGGTATAGTTTTCTCAGCAATAAAACCATTAGATCCCCTCTGTAAACTGTAAAATAAGCTGAGGACTAAATAAACTGACAAAAATTCCTGGATCCGCGCATGTTGTCTCCTGCCCCCGAAACCCCTCTGCAGCTGATAAAATGTGGTTGCAGCATGTCTGTTGTGTAAGTACAAAGCAAACCATTTATATTGTACTGATTTGTGTTGCTGTGGAACAGAAGAGGACTCATGTAAAATATTGCCAGTGATCAATGTGCTTATGACTTTTGAACAACTATTTGTCATGTGGACAAGAATGCCTTATTGTCCGATTTTGACCTTTGAAGACGATTCTGCCTATAAGCATGCGAAAGATAAATCAGATTGTAACAGTTTTTATTGCCCGTGCTGTCGAAGTACCATGAATAATTTGTAGAGGGTTCTATCCTTATGTCCATATCATGAACTACTAAGTAGGCTCTTCTAACTTTTGATCCATCAGGGGTCAAAATCAGACTATAATGAGTTTGTTTGATGTTGTGTGCAAATGATTATTACTACTATATTCGCTTTGGGTGTAGGAAAAGCAGCTACAGATAAACCAAAAGCTTTGAAGCGCGACTCTATTTACAATATTGATTTGTTTTTCTAGAAAAAAGGGTTTCAGGCATTTATATACATTTACTATAAAAGCTTTGACATACACATATTGTTCTAGCGGGACTGGCTCATTTTACGTATTCTGCATCAATTGTTTGAAATAGAAAGACCCAAAGGTCATTGGTCAGAGGCCATGGGGCATCTCTCTCTATATATATATATATATATATATATATATATATATATATATATATATATATATATATATATATATATATATATATATATATATATATATATATATATATATATATATATATATATATATATATATATATATATATATATATATATATATATATATATATAAGCATAAGATATTATATTTACAAGAGTTTGTATTCAGTTATGATAAGGCTACCAGTTCATAAAAGGAATATTTCCATGCGTTGGAAATAGACAAAACGCATATATATGTGGTATTTACATATAAGGCGTCATTTCAATGACGTCATCTTTTTGTTCTGATGCGAAAACAATATGGGCGACATGTTAATTTTAATTGTTTACCCCCTAAGATTAAATTTGGTGCATTTCGACTGAAATTGGCAAACAAAATGCAAGAAAGTCCTGATCACCATAGACAACAGTGGACATACCGTTTAAATTGCACTGATACAATATACGATATTTTGATGACGTCATAATGACGTCCAGACGTGAAACCCAGATGGGTGACCAGGTGATTTTCATTAGTTCCCCCCTAAAGTTTGATTTGGTATAGGTCACCATAAATCGGCATCAAATTCGCACGGGAGTCCCTAAGGGCCCTGACTAGAAGCCCTCTTTTCGAACTTGGATCTGTCTATAACAAATGGCATAGTTTTTGAACTAGTTAATTTCTCATTCCTTGATGAATGTTTCTAGCTTCCCTTCCTATGGTGTATACATTCGCAACTTATTCATTTTGCGAGAGTTTGTTCTAATGTTGGTAACTTCAACGAACAAACCATTTTTTAAATTCTAATTATGTTTATACCCTAAAATCAGTCTTAAAATGGTTTAGGGTAGGTAACTATCAAGGGCAATAACTCTGTAAGTACGCAACTCTGAAACCGACATCATAGAGTTTCTGAAACTAGGGATGTTAACGAACAATTTGGTACAAACACTACTTGTTGACAGAGAGGGCACCTAAAAGTCCTTAAGGAGACGACTTTTGAGCTCTCGTTTGCTCTGTACTGCAAATATCAAGGCATTGAGAGTGAGTTTAGGTACCCTCTCTGTCAACACGCTGAGTCATATACCAAAGATACAGCCAATATATGCGGTTTTTAAAAAAACAATGATGTCGCGTTTGGTTCCGTGTACTTATCGAGTTATCTGCCCTTGAAATAGCTTGAGAAGCGATTATTATGCTAAAAGGAAAACAAATTATGATTTATGAAACAGACCAACAATTTTTGCATATGTTTTTGTTGAAGATACTTTTAAATGCATGATAGGCAAACTTCATCACAAAATGAAGTCTATAATTATATTGGCAGACGTTTAAAGTAAAAAAATTATGTTTAAAAACTGTCAGAAAACAAATGCTCTTCCAATTTTGACCAGAATTTCTATTAATTCGGTCCAAAGTTTCAAAGTCACATTTCTGTAGCGAGACCATATCCTGTGCTACATAAAAATATAACCGTTACCAATGATAGTAAGCCCAAATGCCCCAAAATGGCATGGAGAACTTGAAAGTACCCCACCCACTTTTTAAGCTGTAGAAGCGATTATTGTATTAAAATGAAACTTAATCGTTATTGTTAAAACAAATTCGTATTTTTTGCACCTTTTCTTGTAACAAATACTTTTAGATGTGTAATTGACGAATTTCACCACAAAATTAGGTTTATAACTATATCAGCTGACATTCAAAGTACAACATTTAAATTACGTTTAAAAAGTCAGAAGAAATGACAGTCCAATTTAAAACATACTCTACTTTAATTCGGACTAAAGTTTCAAAGTCACATTTCTGTAGTGGGATCACAATCTGTGCTACAAAAAATATAGCTGTTACCTATGATAGCAAGTTCAAACGCCCTAAAAGAGCTAGGGGAACATGTAAGTACCCCACCCACTTATTTGTGCACACCATTATGAAATTATTTTTTTTGTAACTCTTGCTTAAGGGATCTGCTTCTACCTATGTACATGTAAATATCTAATTGGATTACTATTTTTTTAATTATTTGACCTTGATGCCAAGGTCATTCTCTACAAAGGTGTTTAAACTATTGTATCACGTAACATTTGCGTCCTGATTCTATCTGTTGTTGTGAACGACCAAAGGTAGGACTTCATGTCTTTGAAGATTAGTTTAACCCACTGGTTACAAACCTATCACTTCTTATGATTAATATCAAAGTTTAAATTCGTTTGTTTGGTTCATTGCAAAACGTAGGCGTACCCCACCCACCCTTTTCGCCTGCATTGCTCACTGATTCGAACCTTTTGGAGAGTTGGACGGTCTTTACGATTGAACAATTGACGTTATCGAAAATATAAAAATTCTGGTATGTTCCGTCTGGGTGTCAATAGTGGCATTAAAGTCAACACTAAAGCTACCTTCGAGCGTCTTTTCTAAATAAATGCAGACACATTCTTGCGTCAATGGTCTGTTTACTCAGTCATATTGTTTTCCAAAAACTGGGTCAAGGTGAGCAGACAAGATATTTTACCTCACCTGAGCCATTTACCTAAAGTGAGCTGTTGTGGTCTCGGTTGCCCTTTGTCTGTCGTCAACAATTGCTTCAAAAGACATCTCCTCCTGCATTATTGGGTGGATTTTGACCTAACTTGACAGGGATGATGATCCATATATGGCCTTCATCAATTTAGTTGTTGAAATGGTTTTATTCCATTTTATACATGTATCTAGCTCAAATGGGCTAAAATAGAATTTCGAACTGAAAAAAAATCAAAATACACAAAGCATTGAACCTTGACGCTTAATATGAAGCATTACCTAGTAAGTGTCTACCAAGTCTGTTCCAATTATGGCACTGGGGCCAAAAATGGCTCTGTCCTGGGGTTACAATATTTACATTGGCTAATTACAGGGAAAACATAAAACACATCTTCTTGTCTGAATCGACAAGGCCAAGGGCATTGATATGTCTCTGTCTGTTCATTTGCGTCCGTCTGTCTACCCGGAACTGTTATCCATTAACCATTGACCTGATTTGATTCATTTTGGTTTAAATGTTAATATCAACTGAGGTTTATCTTTACATTCCTTAACATTACATATACACGTTCAAAACCAATGTTTTATTAAAACTACAGATACATCGAATATTGACAGCTGTAATGTTGGGAGTGATTATGCTTTTCCCTGACCTTACAAATGGTCATATCAGGCGAGCGACCAAGGACCCAAGGGCCCTCTTGTTTACATAAAACACCAGCTCGTTGCATATTTGAATGGTTGCAAAAAACAATTGATCAGTCAAGTCATCCCTGGAGTTAAAGGTTTCGAAAATAATTTTCTTATTTTGCTATAAACATAAAGTGTGCGTACTCGTTTTGACCGACTCATTGATACGCACCCACAGTCTATATTTGGAGCAAACGTAAGAATGTATTAATCTTTCATCTGAAAATTATCAATTATCACAGCCTTAAAATGTATTTTGGTGGTACTATCATCATGAGAGGAGCTGTGTCCTAAATCAAGGAAGAAAATCCATCCAGCAAAGATTCAGGTTAATTTTTTGCCTTAATTTTACAGTACTGTTTCTGCAGTAACTCTGAAATTCTGTTAAATTCCCCAAAACCTAGTCGGAGTTTTATCATGTCCAGGTGTTGCAGACATGCAAACTCCATTAAAATCTGCTAACATGGTTCAAGCGATAATGTACAATTAAGGGCCTTTGGTCTAAATTAAGTAGGGTTTTTTCTGCATCGACATTGAAATTAAAGTCAAGATTTCCATAATAGAATCCACTATTTACCTGCTCATACAAATTTGGTACACTTTGAAACATCGGCCGACTCCTCGCAAATTAGATAACTATCGCCCAAACTTAGCAGCTTTTTCTTATGTAACCTTGAAAATTAGAAAATGGTCCCAAAAACTTTATCAGCTTTTGTCATAATCAGATTTTAATTTCATCCAAATTAAGGTAACATCCTCTGACCCCCTCTGAAGATAATGCGCATTTAATTAGTTTTAGCCTGAATTTGACTTTTTTTCTTATGTAACCTTGAATAAAGAGGTCAAGGTCACAAAAACTGCATCAACTTTTGTCATGTCTAGGTTTTAAATCATGCAAATTTGGCTATAATCTATTGAACCCCTCCAAAGAAAATGTGCATTTAAAGGTTTTCGGCCTATATTTAGAAGTTTTTTTTTCCAATGTGACCTTGAAAATAAGGCCAAGGTCCCAAAAACTTTAGCAGCATTTTGTCATGTCTATGTATTAGATTCATGTGAACTCGGGTAAATTAGTTAACCCACGGTCTGAAGATAATGTGCTTTAAGTAATTATTCATCTAAATCAAGCATTTTTTATTGTGACCTTGAAAATAAGGTCAAAGTCTCAAAAACTTAAACGGCTTATTGCCATGTCCAGATTTTAAAATCATGCAAGTTTGGGCGAAATCCACTGACCCACTGCAAATATAATGTGCATTTTAGTATTTTTGGCTTAAATTTAGCAGCTTTGTTTTCTAATGTGACCTTGAAAATAAAGTTTGTCATGCCCATGTATAGATTCATGCGAATTTTGGAAAAATCAGCTGGTCCAATCTGAAGATAATGTGCATTTAAGTATTTTGCCCTAAATTTTGCAGTTTATTTTAATGTGACCTTGAAAGTAGAGGTCTCCAATTTTTTCTTTGGCTTATTGTCATGTCCATATATTGAATTCATGCAAATTTGGGTAAAATCCACTGACCCACTCCAAGGATAATGTGCATTAAGTATTTTTGGCCTAAATTTTGCAATTTCGATATCTAATGTGACCTTGAAAATAAGGTCAAGGTCTCCTCAACTTTATCAGCTTTTTGCCATGTCCATGTATTAGATTCATGCAAATTAGGGCAAAATCAGCTGACCAACTCTGAAGATAATGTGCATTTAAGTACGTTTTGCCCTTAATTTAGCAGTTTTTATTCTAATGTGACCTTGAAAATCAGGTCAAGGTCTTCAAACTTTTATCAGTTTATTGTCATGTCCAGATATTGAATTCATGCAAATTTGGGTAAAATCCACTGACCCAGTCCGAAGATAATGTGCATTCAAGTATTTTTTACCTAAATTTTGCAATTTGGTTTTCTAATGTGACCTTGAAAATAAGGTCAAGGTCTCCAAAATTTTTTAAGCTTTTTGTCATGTCTATGTATTAGATTCATGCAAATTTGGATACAATCCACTGACCCACTCCGAAGATAATGTGAATTTAAGTAACTTTTCGCATAAATTTAGCAATTTTTTTTCTACTGTGACCTTGAAAATTAAGTCAAGGTCTCATAAACTTTATCGTTATTTTTCCATGGCTAGTTATTAAAATCATGCAAATTTGGTTAAAATCCGCTGACCTACTCCGAAGATAACGTGAATTTAAGTAATTTTTGGCATAAATTTAGCAAACTTTTCTCTGTGGTGACCTTGAAAATGAGGTCAAGGTCACCCAACCCTAGTCAGCTATTTATCATACCTAGTTGCTATATCCTTGCAAATTTTGATAAAATCCGATCACCCAATCAGGAGATATTAAACATATATCAAAGGGCCACACCTACTGACACCGGCGCCGTCAGGGCCCGCTACAAAAGGCATTCATCCCAATCCCCTCTTTTGTTGGGTAAAATGAATAGAACTATAACATATTTTCCGTTTCTGATTCAAACATTAGACGAAAATACGTAAAACTAGTTATTTCCAGCATAACAAGCACATTTTATTCTCATTTTATACCCTAAAATCAGTCTAAAGAGTTTTAAGGGTAGGTAATTTTCAAGGGCCATAACTCTGTAAGTACGCGACTCCGACACCGACATCATTGGTTTTCTGAAACTAGGGATGCTAACGAACAATTTGGTATATAACACTACTTGTTAACAGAGAGGGCACCTAAAAGTCCTTAAGGAGGCGATTTTTGAGCTCTCGTTTGCTCTACTAGTTACTCTAGGCTGGTTCCCTACTTTAGAAATATCTAACGATGGGTTCAAGATCTAGCACGATGGGTTCAAGATCGGTCAGTAGCCTCAAAATGATATGTTTTGTAAAATAAACCTAGCTGAACATATTTTTTGGTCCCACGTATTCGGAAATTGATTATTAGAAAGCGATGTGCAGTTTATAACATCTTTTTTTTGTCTACGACGAAGAATTGAAGTAGAGCTTACAGGGCTATTATTTTTGTTTACTTGCCAACCAACTAAAAGTTCCAACTTTAGTCGTTCGGGTGTAAACGTGCGTGCGCATCTATTACGTAAGAACTATAGTAGGAACTTTAGTTCGATTCGAAGTACGCCTGTGTGTGTGTGTGGGGGGGGGGGGGGGGGCTGGGGTCTTTTCCCAACAGTTTAAACTGGAAAGTTTCTAAACAAAGTGAAAGCACTTATTTTTTGTTACCGTAAAAAGTCTTTTTACAAATGATATCAGCCCTATAGGTCACAGACCTGTAATTGTAAAAAGGGCAGTGATTGTCTCAAAAGGTTGGTGGAAGCTCAGCACAATATTTAATTTGAAAAATGAAGGGTAAATGATAAAGTTACGGGAAAGCATCCCTATTTAATAGACGGGTATATATTTGCTGTACTTTTTAAGACAGCATATCACTGCTATTGTTGATTAAGTTTACTGGCGTGACTTAGAACAAGAAAAATGCAAAAAAGGCATTATAGCAGGGTTTTTTGCAAAGGGAGATAAGTGAAAAAGTCAGCTACAGTTATCTATCTTGTGTGCAATGCACCTATTAACCTGGGTGTACATACCTACGAAGTAATATGAATATAACTGAAAGAGATGTTGTATTACAGAAGGAAAAATGACAAAAGCTAACAATTGCAAAGGGTGACAACTGAGAAAGTAAGAACAAGAGATGTTCGTCTTGTGTGGTACATCTATTCATCTGGGTTTACATCCCTACAAGGTATTATCAAAATATACCTAAGGGCTTTAGAGTTACATGCAAATAAATAGTATAAGGCCAAAAACTGGTAAGGGAGATAATTAAGCAAATAAGAAACCAAAACTTGTCCAACTTGTGTTCAGCTCAACTACTCATCTGGATCTACATTCTTACCTAGTATTATCAAGATATCTGAAATGGCTTTGGAGTACAGATGCAAAAATGTCTAACGTTAAAAACTGCAAAGGGGGATAATTAAGAAAGTAAGCAAGCTAGAGTTATGCATCGTGTGTACAGTGTGTCTGTTCATGTGGGGCTACATTCCTGCAAGGTATCATCCAAATATCTTGAATTGTTTTGGAGTTATAGAGCATACACAAAAATTTGTGAAAAAATGCAAAGGAAAATAACTTGGAAAGTAAGCAAGCTAGAGTTATGCCAATTGTGTGTAGCGTGCCTGATCATCTGGATCTACATCCCTATAAAGGTCCATCCAAATACCTTGAATAGTTTTGTGTTATGGATTATACACAGAAATTTGTGAAAAAAAAAATATAAAAAATATCTATCTCCAAAAATTGCATTTTCACCCAAAAATTGGGACCCAACTGAAAATAACATGGCGTCACATGAAAGCAGAGACCCTAAAGAAACCATGTGTGAGATTTGAAGCACACAGGTTGAATACTTTGCGAGAAAATCGAATCTGTAAAAAGGTTAACCAAAACGTTAACCAAGAACGCGCCGCCCGCCTGCCCGACGCCCGACTGCCGCCTGCCCGAACAACCCTATTTTAATAACCGGATTTTTTCTTCGAAAAACCCGGCTAAAAAGGACCTTGCATTTTGGTATCTTTCAACGAAACTTTCCTCTCATGTAGGGTGCCCTCCTTCAGGGGCCAATAAGTGGTAAAACATGGTGGTCACCATGGTATCTCATATTTGTTTATTGGTTTAACTAGGTCCTATCTGCAATTATATGGCAGCCTCATTGTGCTTGAAGAGTTGTGAGGGCAACAGCTTACTTAAAAGCTCAATGGTGGTCTATTAAAACAAATTACAGGTCTGGGCCCTAAACAAGAAAATTAGACCTGTTTTGTTGGTTACCTTGGCTGCTTTGCATGTGACCGGTTATATATTTTGGTACATTGTTTGGTGTCAGTGAGTCCTGCAATAATTTCAGCTTCAAAAGACTACCTTTATAAAACAAAAATCATTAAGACTGCAGACAAATAGCCTTATAAGTAGATAAGGGTAATGTCTGGCTCAGTTTTGCACTACATATTGGAGTGGGGAAGCATATGAGTTCCACTACTGTCTTTGCCTTGCTCTCCCTATCTCTGACTGTTACATAATTTTAGTTTTTTCCACCTAAATAAGCTAAAGTAGTTCTTTTTTGTACAAATGAGCTTTTTATGTGATTAGAAGTTGATTTTATGTGTAAAGAAAGGATTATTTGCCCCATAGCTAGGATCATGTAATTATTGCCTTGTTAATGGGTGTAGGCGGGGTAATTCGATGGTAAAGCTTGATCTAGTATAGTGTAAAATTGTGTTATAAGCTTATATGAGAGAAGTTTGAGACATTTCTGATATATAATAAAAGAGACATAAGAAAATGTATATGTCCATTTTTCCCTTTTCATTACTTTGCTATACAATGATTTTACCAGTGATATATGTAGGGGGTAGGGCTGTTAAAAGGGTTTCCAAGAATAACTTTGAGGTAAATAATGCAAGCAAACAATATAAACGTGCTTTAAAATGTTTAATAATTTGAATTAAATGATTTTGTTGGTCATTTATCGAAAAATGGTTATGTCTTTAAGTCATAGACCTGCAATTGTAAAAAGGGCACTGATTGGCTCAAAAGGTGGGTGGAAGCTCAGCACATTATTTATGTTGAAAAGTGTTTAGTGATTGGTCAATAATAAAATTACAGGAAAGAAATCATATATACTAGACGAGTATGTATTGCTGCACTTTTTGAAACAGTATATCACTACTTTTTGTTGAAAAAGTTTATTGGTGCGGCTTAGAAAAAATGACCGTGCATTTTGGTATTTCTTCAATGAAATTTTCCTAATATGTAGGGTGCCTACCTTCAGGGGCCAAAAGTATTTGTTTATTGGTTGAACTAGGTCTTATCTGTAATTCTATGGCAGCCTCATTGTGCTTGAAGAGTTGTGAGGACAACAGCTTACTTAAAACCTATAATGAAATGGAAAAACAGTTCTGGGCCCTAAACGCGTGTTTGACTTTAGTTTCATCAGAGAAGTATACATCTGATCATCATTCTTCAACGTATCAATACAAATCAGCAAGTCAACTAGAGAGAGCGCGCGCGTCGACCTTTAAGGATGTGGATTGACACCTGTGCTAGGGGGTAGGGGGGGGGCATGCTTCCCCGTGACAAAGGACCTTGGACAGTCTTAATAAAGGATTGCCCATAAAAATGACCAGAGAAAAGTTTCATAGAAAATGATATTTTTATAGCAACCAACCAACGAGTTGTTGCCGCGCAGCGGCAACAACGAGGGCTGGTTGCTGTTACGATTAGAGGCTCTGTTCTGTTCTATTCATCTGCTATATGAAGGCCTGATTTCCATTCTGTCAAAACAGAGTTCCGGTATCTATACGGAGTCGATTCGATCGAACTAAGAATCTTATTCTACCTTTGAAAAATGTGCCGTGATCATCAATGACATTGAAAAATACAAAAAGTAAAAGTGAATCGCGAAGATGCTAGTTTTGTTGATATTTAACTTGTATTTTAACCATAAGACTGAGGGATTTTTTCGATCACCAGGAGCTTGAACGTTTAACGATAGCTCTTGTAAGCAAGCGGCTGTGTGATCCCATGACGTGACGTCACAATTCTTATAACGTTACGTCACGACGTGATAACGACTTGAGCCAAACGCCAACTGCCACGTGCATCGTCGCGCCTTTGAAAAAAGACGGCCACAATGAGCCGCGACATAAGATTTCCAACAATGTGATATGTGCGACCAGCAAAGACTCAGATCAGCCTGCGCATACACTCAGTCTGATCAGAGCCTTTGCTAGTCGCTTGAATTTTCTATGCGTGTTATGCTACTGACTGAATATCATTTGGAGTTTCTAAGCTTAAAAGGAGGCTGCACAGACTCGTCTGAGTCTACACTTGTCAAAATGACACATTGTTGGAAATCACATGTCGCTGCTCAAATTAAAAAACTTATGGTATCAAATAGGAACTTCCGTTCGAGAGTCCCAGCGCCTTTAAAATAGCTTGCAGGATTATTTTATTTCCTTATACTCAGAGCAACGACAATTTACTGAAACACTTCTGTCACTTTTCATAAGGTGTTCTGTGCCAGGCGTGGTACTAATTGTATCGATTTCTGATATCTGGCTTCTTCCTTATCTTTTATACTCACACGAGTACCGACTCACAAGAAATACCGTACACTGTGCTATCCTCTCAGATCAAATAGCGGTTGGTTGCCCATTAGGTTTGCCTATTTCATATTATGAAAAAGAAGGTAGGTTCAACCCTCGACATATCCACAAAAGCCGTTTTCTCATTGGACAAGTACCAAATAAAACTCTGTAGACACATAGACAATATAAAAAAGTTTTACTGGAGTGCTTTCCCCCGTGACCAAACTAATCCTTTTGCATACAGTTGTGGTTTTACATTTCACAAATCATATAAAAACGGCATGATTGGTCACGGGGGGGGGGGACGCTGTCAAAATGCTCAAAACCACTTTATGATAAAAAACGTATCAGAAACTTATTTTGTAAAAAACCTGTAGGCAAATATCAATTTACAATGGAATGTATCAGGGCTTAAGTTATGAGTGCTTACAAAGTAATTAAATGTCTCATTTCTCAACCAAAACATATATTTTGGGTACTCAAAAGAACCGTCTCAATGAAACGGTTCTTTTTAGAACCAAATTATAGGTTGAATCCGATGTGTATGAAAACATAAACGATTTTACGCACAAAAATTTAGTTTATCTAGACTATGATTTATACAGTTAACAGATATGATGCACTTCTTTCGATGAAACAATGAAATCTTCTCAACCCGAATTTAATGCAATCGCATCACTTTCGTCTCAAGCATAATATTTACATGTATTTATGTGAATACTCGACGAAACTTTGACTTTCTGTGAAATAAAATTTGGTCACAAAAAATATCACCACCCCCTTAACCCTGGCATAACTATGCAATATTTTCAAAATAGTTTTATTTTGCTAGGAGAAATAAATGTAGGGGTTTGATTTAAGCACAAAACTAAAGTTTTTCAGTTTTGCATCATCCTAGCCACATGCTTTTAAAATTTGGGCAGATTGAATAGGAAACTTTCCGAGGTCCTTTGAAAAACTGATGCAAAGCTTTCTAAAGTACGGCATTTTATCAACCTAAAATCAATAACTTAAAGGATAATAAATAAACAACAACAAATTTTATTGGCCATATTTTTTCTCTTCAAGCAATCCAGATGTGCATGTAAAACAATTACATCTTATAATGGAGGAGTGGGGGCTCTGGGGCTACAGCTCCCCCAGGAGCCAAAGATTTTTTGTAAAAAAAAAATCAAACATAATAGAAGCTTTAAGGTGAGATTTTTATATTAAAGTTTTTTTTTTTTACTTTTTTGGGCTTCCTAAATCCCCAAAACTATGAGCTTATTCCCCAGATCCCCATATACCCTTAAATATTTATCAGTGCTCCCCAGCTACATTGTACCTGAAAGGAAATAGCCATTCTCCCCAGATCCCCATAACCCTGTGGGCCCAGTAGCCATTAAGGGGTTTCCCTTATTCAAAGGGTTAATACACAGAAGAAAGCGTTTTTTTAGGTTCGTTTATTTCAAAATATGTACAATATACAAAATTGACATCAATAGACAACTCGGGATGATTTTATTTCCACCGCCAGTCCCACCGTCATCCGTCTTATCAAGCTTGAAATGCTCCTCGGGATTGTTGTCGTTGCACCGGTCGTCCCGGCATTTATACTCACACGAGGGATACACGCCATCCTCGTTACAACATTTAGCACCCTTACACATATCTTGCTGTATTTGACAGTTACGTGTCACTGAGCGTATATGTGTCATGTCTGTAAATATAGAATAATCCTGGTTACAACATTTCGCCCCTTACATGTACGTGTTAATATCTTGCTGTATTTGAGAGTTACGTACCATACGTAACTGTCAAGTACATCAAGATATGTCTGGTAATATTTAACCCTTTTAAGGCCAATGTAAATTTTCATAAAGCCCACATTAAGGTCAGAATGATCGATCGTCTAATTTGAGCGGTTACATTTTATCATTTCAAAAAATATATTGCTGTCTCGCTGAAGATATATTTCATCTAAGCAAACATTTCAGACCCAGTTGAAATGCATATAACACAATGCGGCCGCGATTTCATCTGGGTCTTCACTATTTGCCAACATACTCATTTATGGGTTTTCCGTTCTCAAATGGTTAATTAAGCAAGCTCCTCAACATTTGTAATTCAAAAGAAATGATTATCAAACGCTCAGGCGAGCCAGCAGATGCGTACAGTCTCGTAAAGCCTTTACATTAATTATTCACAAGAATTATTCAGACCAAAAGTAATATCGCATTTGATATCATATACATACTGTTTGCGTGTCTTTTCAAAATTGTATATCATTTTTGTGTATATCCAGATTAGCTGGCATCTCAATATGGCAACTCATCAAATACGCGTTGTCAAACACACAGAGTTGATGAATGTATTGCATCACTGGATTGAGTCTGCATCGTATTATGGCATGTGGATCATTTATGTTATTTCTGTCTTGTTTTGTTATGCTTTCATGCACATCTGTTTGTTGATGCCTTGTGGTTACCTGCTGGGAAAGGGCTGACCTCTTGGCTCTCGTTTGTGATGTCTAATTGAGACACGTTGTCACTTTCTCATTGGTATCCTGCGTCAGATGTGGTGCTTGATTGTATCGATTCCTGATCTTTGCCCTCTTTCTTACTATGAGTTTTACCTCTGAATTGCGGTGTCTTTTAAGTATAAATGCTAAATTTCTATAAAGGAATCATCCCTTTGATACTTTGGAATTTATATCGATAAACAATTTGCTATAGACAGAACCAAACAATAACACAAAAAATGTTACTCCCTAAGCAGGAGCGTCTGTATAGGCCATCTTATATCCAACTATTTTGCTTGCACACGTTTTCCTGTCAGGGTATTTAGGCTATCGGAACTGCTCGACCAATTCCGCAAAATTCCGTGGAATCAGATCACGGATGTACATCGAGGATCTACTTTAATAACACGGATGAGACTCTGACGTCACAGAAACTATGTTAACAAAATAACAAGTGTAATTGCAGCAGAAACAAACAGCTGTACATGAAGTTTTATTTTTTTTTAAAAATATAGCTATAGAGATATTTTATTGAAAAACATGAACTTCATTTATTCTGCTGAATAAACTTTTCAGATAATCAGAATAATCGACTTTAATTGAGCTGAACCCACATGCTACCGATCTAATTTTCCATACGCCAGTTCCATCTAACAAAATGGTACATAGTGCTACACGTAATGCTCTTTACATACACCGGAGCCATGATTCGATTCTCGAATTGTGGCGGACTTTCCCGAATGACGTGTTCCTGTCTGTGTATTGTGGTTTTGGCACCGAAATAGTTAAACAATGACTGAACCCTTCTTGAATGGAAACAATGGCAGACAGTGTAGAGTCAGGTGTAATAGCTAAGCATGATCTGCTTTGTTTGCAAATCATAGAAAATCATTCATGTTCATAAAAACTAATTCAGAAAGTTTTACCCCTTTCCCTTAAAATTCGCGTTATTGTTGACCATCAAAACTTTATTCTGACAAACAAAGTGCTACTTAGGATAGAACACAGGGTCCATGTGTAGTTTAAAATTACCACCTGGTTTAAGTTCTATCCTGACCCCAACCCCTCAAAATATAGCTTTTTCTTTTAGTAAAACTTGGGGTTCATGAGTTTACAGCATTTAACCAGTGACCACTATCTGGTGAAATAAGCACACAAACACCTGTCAGTGACTAAAAATTTTAAATTTGTTACACACTGGTTATCCCTCCCAATTTGATTTAATAAGGGTCAACTTTTGAAGGTAATATTTTTTATTTTCTTTCATGCAATCAATCTTACTATCACTCAGTTTTGTTGGGGAGGGGGTCTCTGAGGACCCTTTTAAGGACATCATGTACGGTTATAACACAACACGATTGCCCATAAACCATTTGTCATTATAAAATGAAACACATTCATGATTTAGCGAATCCAACAACAATAACACCACAACAGCAGTAGTAATTGTTATGCTTATACCAATATAGCAATTACAACGTACATTACCTTGGTTGTATAAAGTTTTGGTTATGCACAAATAAGGCACTGTGCAATGAATCGTTCCCAGACCGACCGTAAAGTTTTGCGGTGAGGTCACACAGCCGTAGTTTACGCTGGGATCTGATGACCTTGTATAGGAACAGCTATAGCAGTTGAAACTCAATCCTGAAACAGATAATACTATAAGATGAGGTTAAGCATGGACAGGTCTGATCCCCGTGGGCTGAACAGGGTTGTGACGCTGCGTTTGTAAACTTTATATAGCTTTTACAAAAACAAATATATTGACACAAGTACATGTAGATGTTAAATAATCTTATTATACAATTGATGCATTCTTTTGAGGTTAACATCATGATTTGTCAACCCGAGAACAGTGATGTTCACCTCGGCTTTGCCTCGGTGAACATCACTTTCGAGGTTTGACTAATCCTGATGTTAACCGAAAAAGAATGCACCAATTGTTTTGTTATATGACACTGTCTCTCTTTTCCTAGTTTTATTTAAAGTAGTTTTATATTTATAAATTTACTCAAGTCAGATGTTCCTAGTGCACTTTCACTAGGAAGATTATTTCAACAATATATTTCCATAATTTCTGCAACTCTTAAATGTATGAGATAAGCGAAATAAATGCATTTTTAACCCATATATGCCTAGCGTCCTTATTCCGGGACATAGGTAAATAGTGCAGACCCGGATCAGACGCTGCAGTCTAACACCGTGTCTGATCAGGGTCTCCACTGTTTGCTTGCATAATTTTCTATTAAAATTTGAATAAAAAATGAAAAATACCACCTAACAACCCTTAAAACAGAAATGGACTGTTTCAATTGATAACGGTGGGAAATTCCATTCTGCATAAATGAGTTAAATGCTGTCTCATACAATGAATAAATTCTGAATTCAACACATTTTACCTGTGAAATATACATAAGAAACCAGTCAGTGTTTCAATGTCCATTTTTAGCTCTCTGTTGGCACTTACAAAACCAATGTTACCTGGGCTTGATTTAGTTCAATCTATTTTTAGCTCTCTATCAGCACTGACAAGTAATGTTAAGCTGTCTTTAGCTCATCACTGTTTGACATCATGATCTGTCACAACTAGTGCAAGCTAGTTTTAACCAATGAGAGGAGGTATTTTATAGGAGTCATATAACAATATAGATTAGTGCCTTGCTTTCATGTCATGAACATACTTTACTGTTCTATTTTTGTGTAGATCATGGACCAATAGGCCTTTTGTAAACCTATCTATCTATCTATCTATCTATCTATCTATCTATCTATCTATCTATCTATCTATCTATCTATCTATCTATCTATCTATCTATCTATCTATCTATCTATCTATCTATCTATCTATCCATCCATCTATCTATCATGCATACTTGTATATGATATAAGACAAAATGTAACTGAGTTCATACACCACTCGAGTTAAAATGTATAATATTTTGTAGTCCAAATATCTTTCATCCGGTTTTGAAGACTAGTAGTTTTGTTTGAGGGTGTAACTATTGAGGATTATGCGTCTTCAGGAATTTAAAGCTCGTGAATAATTAAATTAAGTTTTAGGACGTTGAAACAACGCGGTTTGAGTACTTTTATGACACCACGAAGACGCGACACAGAACACTGACAGCCACACAACAGCAAAAACACAATTAAATAAACATAAATTTGAGCCATGTTGCGCCATACCAAAGACAAGCATCTGGAACCAGGCCATAGAGTTAGGGTCTTCATTCAGTCCAAGGTCTGGCCCATCGTTGTGCAATTAAAAAGGAAATCATGGCTATAAAACTTGATTTTGTTCAAACATAAATAACGTTTATTTTGACAATATGGTAAGTCAAATATACCCTTCAGAGCTCCAACTCAATAAAGCTAATACCTCTGATACCGAGGCCACATTTTTAGACTTGCACTTGTCCATTTCTAATTATATTGTTCCTACCAAAATTTATAATAAACGTGACGATTTTGATTTTGAAATTGTCAATTTCCCATTTTAGATGGTGATGTTCGCTCTACATCCCATGGAGTCTATATCTCTCAACTCATTTGTTTTACTAGAGCATCAATCCATGTTGCTGACTTCAACACTCGCAATCAATTATTAACTCAGAACCTTCTTAAACAAGGCTATTGATAGCATGAACTTCGCAAAACATTTTCTTAATTTTATAGACGATACTATGATTTGATATCTAAATTCCAAGTTGAACTTGAATCTCTCTTGCGCCAAGGACTTTCGGAACCTGATTTCTATGGTGACATGATGTATAAATTGAAGAAGATTGTTGGCTCTCATAATTTTTCAGCGCAGTTAGTTTCAATAATTTCCCATTATAAAAAGATTGGCTATAACATAAATGTATTGCAACAGACAGCATGCTAGGTAGCCAAACCAATCACGGTTGGCAATTTCGCTTTCTTCTTTAATTGCACGCCGGAAGATCGGACTCATGGATCTATGACGGACCGACTTAAAGACTTAACATCTATTAATGAGATGGTAGGGGCTGATGCTTTGGCTGTTGTCAGGCCCATCGGGGTTTACCTGATGGATTTCTTTTGCTCCAGTATTCAGTTGTATGTACTGCTGAGCCCTTATCTTTGCTTTATCTTCTTTTTATATCTTGATTTAGATGTTGTATGAGATGATGCATGAATACGTTAGGGGTCTTTCATGCAAACCAAACATTTATGTGTCTTGATCCACATCTGAAATAAAGGTGAAGTTGGCGCGCCGTGAAACCGGTTTAGAATCGGTTTAAGCCCTACAGTACAATATTTTACTGACCTTTCCAAGGCGGGGCTTCTTTTGTGGATCGTTTTTGCTAGTTATGCTTTATGTTGGTGTGTGTTGAGCTGTCGTGTCTGTTTCTAGCAGCCTTGTGGTCCCCTGCAAAGGGCTGACCTCTTGGCTGTCAAGTGTGTTGTATTTTCTTGTGTTTTGTCATTTTCCCGAAAGTGTCATGATCCATATCTGAACTAAGGATGAGGTTGGCGCTGAGAAACTGGTTTAAGCCCTCCAGTAAAATATTTTAACTGACTGTTCCAAGGCGGTTCTTCTTTTGTGGATCATTTATGTTATTTGTGTCTTGTGTTTGTCATGCTTTCGCGTCTGTTCACTGCTGTCTAGTGATCACCTGAAGGGAAAGGGCTGATCTCTTGGCGCTCTTGTTTGTGATGTTTATTGTGATTTAGTTACGTTCCAATTTGGTATCGTTGGACAGGTGTGGTACTTGATTGTATCGAACCTGATCCTTGCTGTCTTTCTTTCTTTCTTTTATAACCAGGCATGTAAACTGTACTGTATTATATTTTATGTGGGAAGACGTTTCTCTGTTTAACATGTGTTACCATTGGATACACTCGTACAGATCGAAAAGCTAATTCAAACTTTGATCAATTCTAGCATAAGATGGTGTAAGGTATGCTTTATGTATCGAACGCCATTAATGCTTTGACTCATAAACCGATTTTGAATTACTTTGTTTGTATATGATTATGTTGAAATAATTGAGTTCACATGTTTTTCCTTACACCATGTAGTTTGTCATTATTAAGTCGTCATTGCATTTAATGTGTTTTGTATTAAATATATGGACACCCTGAACAGGTAAATCCCCCACCCACAATTGGTGGGCAATTGAGTCATGACACATGCTTCCCAAAACGAGGATAACTCATGCTCATGTTGCTAAAATTTTGAGAAATATCAAACAATTTTCTAATCCACGAATATAACATGTGTGTCGGGGTTCGTTTGGTGTAAGATGAATTCAACCAAGACTTTTACCATGAAAGAGATACATTGGACAACAGTGCATAAAAATTTCATCCCCAGCCAAAATATGGCATCCTCAAATTGAATGGAGCTTTTAAAATCTAGCTATACACATAATAAGTCCCCAAGTTGATAGTCAAGTTGCATTAAGGTTTTATTGCGTAACTACGTAGCGTCACTGAGCTCATAATCATCCACAAACATGCGTTGTTTCTACGTCCTCAAACTTCATTTCAAATCCTAATTCCTCATTATTTGCACACTCAAACGATACCCTAAGGGATCATTGTAGACTTTGAGGTTTCAAAGGTTTCATACTTTAAACTAAAAATAAATTGATTTTAGTCTCAGTAGATTGTTATCAATTTACCAACCTGTTCTCACCCTGCTCAGATACTCCACACTCATTTGTGTCTTTACTGTCATTGTACCCATATGCATTTTCGGGTTTGCAGTCAATACAGATATACCAAATTCCTGTATTTTGCTTTTAGTAGAAGGATGGTACATCCCTGTTGAATCGCTTCTTATAATTGTGACAATGGTGCATCAGTATTATTTATTTTATTGCTTTATTTATTTTATAGGAATTCCAAACAGCACACGCGCTACTAGTTGGTCTCCTTACATATAGTTTACTTTATGAATGACCAGCTGTTGAATTAGTAGTGATTTAATAACTTCAGTATTATCAAATGATCTGGAAGGGAGGCATTGGTCCAGGTCTGTTTGAGCGTAAAACTAAAAGTAAACTGTGAATGTTTAATAAATTCGTCCCAATGAGACAATCTTTAGGACACCCATAACATATTTTCGAGAAAAAAAGCTTACCTTTTCCAAGAGACATAAGGAACACTAAAACAGCTATTTGTAATTTCATACTAGTTGAATAGTGCATGATATGACCCTTGTTATGATTTAAAGAACAACAACTGTTGCTTTGTGTCGTCATCTTCGTGTACTCTTGGCTTTTTCTGAAGAAAAGAAAAAGAAGCACACGAATCGAGTGTCGTTAATTTATTTGTGACAATGTGGCTGTGAGACATTTGTGGAGTGTTGGTGCAAATTCACACATTCAGGGATTTTGAAGAATTATACGATATTTTCGTTCGAATGATTTACTCTTTCCTATGTTATTTGATGTTTAAACAGATGCATTCGTATGTAAGAGCGTCATGTCTTAAAATATCTATAATGACGTCAAGAAAAAACGCCTCATCTAAAAGTAAACGTGAATATCTCATAGACTGGTCAGACTAAAGTTATGAATTTTAGTGCGTTATAAAATATTATCAGTCAAGCGTATCTCATGAAAACAAAATTGCTGAATGAATATTTGAGGCTGAGAAAACGACCTCGGTTCGAGACAGGGGTCACCAGTTTCGTGTGACACAAGATTTTAGCCACATTTGCTTTGTTTCAAGCCACAACCCGTTAAGAAGAAAAACGTGTTTAACCATTGTAAACCAGTCTCTATTTTACCAAAAATGCATTTATAATGTTCAGACAATGTTTGTATGCGTCTGCTGGACGAAACAACTTACCACACCCACCAATTCGCCATGCATATCAGTAAAACTTAAAAGTCATGACTTTGCAAAGTGGGTGAAAATATTGTAACGAATCATTTGCAAAAGTATTTAGTCTTTAACCAGGGACAATTGCAGAGGAAACGCAATCTGGCACGTGTTCCAGACGGCCGTTTTGGATGACGTTAACGTAGACCAACGCCTGGCTATTGGGCGTTACAGCTCATCTTAAATTTATGTAGGCAAATTCTGTGCATATTACCTATTGTTCCCCCCTTTTCATTTTTCAATTACTTAAAGCAAACCGAGAATGTTGGCAAGTTTCGTAAACGGACCTTACATTTTGTCTTTAATATGACGTCAAAATTTCATAATGTTATTGCTCGCAAGCACAACTGTTTGAAAAAATGATCAAAAATTTGTTTATTGTTTAGCAAAACATAAACGGCACAAACTGGGTGCAAATTTAAATTAAAATCATAAGCGATTATAGGGATCACACATGGTTTTTCATGCATTAACATTTGCCGGGTCCCGAGGATGCTGTTTGAACACGAGGCCGATAGGCCGAGTGTTCAACATCATCCGAGGGACCCGGCAAGTGTTAATGCATTGAAACAAGCATGTGTGATCGTTATTCTTGCATATTTTACCTTATTCCAGCTCAATTCGCACTGAAAACGGTGCTTAAACATTAAACTGTCCATTTTCCTACACTGGATTTCTCTAAACAAAATGGCGTCGGCTGTGTACTTTCGAACGTCATTACGTCATAACCGTACGCAACGTTTTCGCGAACAAAAACATCAGCGAAATGATCAGTCTGGTCCGCAATGCGTTCCGTATATAACGTCATGCAAATAATGAAGGGCTAATTGTAAGTATTTTCAGGTTCAGACCCATGTTCAAACAACACGTGAGTCTCCTGATTTGAACATGGATTTTCGTTCATTTGACAATGGGTGTAAACAGCTATACGAATAGATATCTATGCAAGAATGATGCTTAATGCCGCCATGTGTACGTTGAGCCTGTATGACGTCATCGGAATAACACGTCGCCTGCATATCAAATTAATGTCATTTTCCAACATCGCCCAATCTCTACATAAAGAAGCAGTGTGTTGCTGTTCATTTTTTGTATATCATCGCTTAGAAATCAGTGATAATGAGTGAGGCGTTAGTATATATTAACACATATACGCCTAGCGTCCTTTTTGTGAGACATAGGCAAACAGTACATACCCAGATAAGTCGCCGCATAAAGCGTCGTCTGATCAGGGTCTTCACTGTTTACTTACAGAATATTAATATAAGAAATTGAATAAAAATGAGAAATACCATCCAACTACCTTTAAAACAGAAACGGACCGGTCCAATTGATAAGAGTTGGAAATTCCACTAGGCATAAATAGGTTAAATGTCGCATGAGTCTGGCAAAACATAAAATGAGATAGATACATAGGATGTTCGCCGCAGTGTCAGAAAGGTAAGTTTTGAGGCACAGGATAGTTAAGGTCATGGTAAAACTGACCTAAAAGATGGTCCCCGTCCTGGTCAGCCCAAAACTGCTGCTATCAAAGCTAATGCCATTTTTCAGTGACAACAGTGTGTGCCCAAAACGCCCTCTTTTTTGCCTTTAATGACTGCCTTCAAAGACTGAGTTCAAAAGTAAAACGTCGAGCGGTAAAATTACAAGGAGTTGAAATGAATGCAATATGGATAAGTATCGTAATGCGCCTTGCTGAGCACCAGTGCTACAATTAAACGAACGCTCCTCGTACTTAGCTATATCGCTCTATTCATATTCTGTTACAATTAACTGCTTCAAAAAAATTGCTGCCACTGTGTGAGGTGGTTTCGTGATAAGCCCTGGTGCTGTGATACATGTATAGCTACTTTTCTCTACTTTGACAATGCACAGGCCTGGGAAGAGCGAGACGTATGCAAAGTATAATGTGCTCTCGCTCGTGTGACATAGTCCTCGTTTTCATGTGTTCCTCTTGGTGCATTGACTTGGTCTGTGATATTAGGGCCACGACGCGACAAATCCTGTCCTCGGGGATTCCAACAAAGCGAGGCTCGAACCAGTCTCCTCAGCTACAAAGACTATCTAAAAAATTGATATTTCACCTGTAGCAAGTTTAGATACGATACTTTTTTTATCAGCACATAACAAAAGTGCTGATCAAAGTGTGCGGATGCGCACGCTGGTCTGCGCCATTGTTGTTCGCAAACCCACGAAGACAGATTTTCTCTCGCGTAGAGCCCAATTTTATTGTGGCATTGGTTTTGTTTTGAATGATGACTGCAGATAAAAAGACACGCTTCTTTTTTTCTTTAACGTATCTGAAATCATGGCTATAACCTATTTTTTTTATTTGCAATTCGCTGTTAATGAAGGGTGGACATTTTAAAATTACTCAGAATGGACAAGCCATTGTGTGAGATGTTGGACTCTCCAGTAATTCTTATGAACAGATGCACATTAGTATACTTTTTTGTGTGCGTTTTGTCTAACCTGTGTAGTTTCTCTCTATTTCTGAATGACCTGGGCCCAAAATTACAATGCATCCTTAAAGTTAAGCTAGACTTAAGTTAAGTATTGAATCTTCAGGATGCGAAAATAACGTTTTCAAACTGATTAAAATCAAAATAGTTTTTTTTTCTGTACAGATCAAATGGTATCTTTGACTTCAAGTACTGCATCGGCCCTGACCATTTATTAAGCATTTAATGTAACATGTTGTTATATCAATACTTAGATTAAGTCTTCCTTAACTTTAAGGAGGCATTGTAATTCTGGGATTATAAAAGTTCATACCATGTGCTAGTTCTAAAAGTTTTCAATGTCTGAGGATTGCGTCATACGAATGAGAGGATAATCAACTGATTATTTCAAAATAAAATAATGCATGTCTTGTTTGGTTTAGAAGCGTGGTATTCCAATAACAATTAGCCTACGCACTACCGTTATTGCACGACCCTTGGATCTGCACTATAATCACCATGTGAGTCCGTCCGTCCGCCCGTCCGTACTCGCGAATGGTTCCTTGTTGGGTACTTTAAATTTCCGAAATCTCTCATATCAATGTCAACATTCCCTAACCACTGGCATGCAAACCCATCTGTTTTAATAGATATGGGATTGCTATGCAATTGTCTGGCCTTTTGGGGGCAGTTAGTGAAAATCCTCACAACTCTTGAACCTTAAAGGGATATTTGAATCAAAATTTGCATACTCATTTATTTAATATTGTTCAGCAACTCTGGTATGCAAAACGGTGACAAGGGTTTGCCAAGCACCATTTACGCCGGTCAAGGTCTTTTAGTAAAGATGGTCATAACTCTTGTTTTTGTTTGATTTGATTCTTAAAGTCCCCTGAACAATCTTTCAGATAAACAGAGACGGGTCTTCCTGTATTAAGCTAGGATAATTTTGTCTTGCCCAAGGACCACAACGCAGTGGCGCCGATGAGGCTCAAACCCGCGGCCCCTCGGTCTCGAGTAAAGCACTCTACCACTGAGCCACTGCGCTCCCTCATGGAATGAGTGCAACATGGTGCCTTACTTCACGTGTTTGGTAAATTGGGTTAGTTACTGTTTCATTTAGAAATCATCTTTGACCCTTGAAATAAGAAACTTCAAGACGTCACCCATACATGGACGTGGCAAAAGATGCTTTTCTGGAATGGCAATGTTCTGTAGACGACCAGAACATGCACAATACGTAGCCTACGATGGGGGTAGTGACACATAGAGCTCAAACAAACCTTTTGTGACTAAAAGCGTATAACATGGAATCCTAGATTCTATAGCGTTTAAACGGAACACATTACACACTCATATATTGCCAAAATCACAGTAACCATTCACTTTCAAATGATATATTATTTCCTATACAATTTCAAACTCACATTTTAGATCGCACCACTAAGACATCAGTCATCTGGTTAGCGTTAATATCATGACATTGTTTTGACAGTCGTATATTCCCTCCAGGCAAATATATTGAAACAAAAGATATGGTCATTGTGAAGACACATTTACCTGTAGTGTAACTGCATATGACAAGTGTAAGTTATTATATGGTTTGTGCGTATATACGGGAAGATAATCCATGAGTTTGAGCGAGTGGATTATCTCCCGCACATATGCAGTCCCATACAATAACTGCCTTATTGCACCAGCATGCATGTGCACCTTGTGCATTGTGAGATATTTGATGTAAAACATTAGAATATCACTCAAAGGTGCAATAATGCATTTTAATTATGTAGGCACCACGACGTACTTATCCGCTTAGAACCACCGCACTCCCCCACATTATCATTTAGTAAATATTACATTCCCTTATAGGGTGATAGTTGAAAGTATCATTACAAGTTACATGTATGTGATTATCAACCGAGGTGCAGCCGAGATTGATAATCACGTTCGAAGGATAATAGTTTCGACTATTACCCTCTCAGGGAATGTGATACTTATCTTATTATACATGAGCCGAACATCATTCCTTTATTTTTTTACATTTGCCCCTCTGTTTCCGTGGAATGTGTATCAAGGCAATACAATGCATAAACACGCGTTTGGTCGAATAAATGAAGCTTTATGTTCTAACAATTGAATTGCTCGAACTGATAACAATTACGTCATAAAATCTGATGATGTGTTGTTGCAGAAGATGCGAACAGATATTGCCAAATCTGCTTCGATTTGGTCTCAAAGTATTCCGCTAGTTCTAACTGCATGTTAGAACCCACACTTTGTGTTTCTTACCACAAATAACTAAGTTATTGTGATGTTCAAATGGCAAAATCATGAAATATATCCACTATTGTTATAAAACGTGGACAACGGCGTGAACAAGCCGTGCGCGCATCGGCGTCGCGCGTGTAAATTTTTAAATTATCACCCTCTGCTATGGCAAACGAGTGACAGTATTAGTCACCACTTTAGCATCGGGTGATAGTATATAGTTACTTCATGCCTGTTTGTAGTGTATTATACAGTTATTTCATGCCTGTTTGTAGTATAGTCAAAACTATTACCCCGAGGTGCCGTGGACGACCTGATGCACTATTGCACGAGGCCGAAGGCGCCAGGTTGCACCATTTTAATTTTTAAAAAATCAGGGGGAGCATGCCCGGACCCCACTAGCACGAATCTGAATCCACATCTTTACAGGGCCATCTACGCACCTGTCCTGTACTGTAATATTTGATGTAAATAAGGAAAAGCTGCCATTTTCCCCTTTTTTTTGGCTTCCGGGGGGGGGGGGTGGCTATTGCCCCAAGACCCCCTTGTAAAATGTGAATGTATTAATTTTTGTACTAAAATGCGCATCTGGAATGATCTTGGAGAAAAATATGGCAAACAAAATTAGGTTGTTGATCTATTATCCTAAAAATTGTTGATGAATGTTGAACAGATATGTTCTTACTTGTTGAAACTGAAGCTAAACAAACGTATAGGGCCTAATAACAATTATAAAAAAAAAACACTTTCTATGGTTAGAAAAAAAAATGCTTTCACTTTGTCTAAGAAAATCTAGTTTCATCAATTGAAAAAACAACAACACTTTAACAGCCCCTCCCCCACCAGAAAAAAAACAAAACAAACAAAACAAATGTTCTAGCTTCCCCTTCTAGAGAGCGTTCACCCACACCTACTCTACCAGGTACAGCAACATAATTTAAAGGACGGCCTCATACTTTGAGCTATGTATCATGCATTTAATGAAAATAATTATACATCATTTATTCCGTGGCTAAGCCTTATCATTACGTGTATAACGTAAAGTATTAAGTGAATATTGAGTCATCCACTCGTGTATATATACGTAGCATCATAGTTTTTAAGTAATGTGAATTTAATCCTATGGAAAGAAAAATACATTTTAGGGAGAATTGGCTTATATTTGTTGGGATTTTGGGAGAAGCTGAATTAATTTCAAGGATTTTTGGAGCAAAGAAAAAAAGTACTTTCAGGGAGCTGAGAAATTTTCTTTTTGGAATTTGGGGAGATCGACGCATTATTTTCAGGAAACAAGGGAGCACAGACCCCCATGGGGGCTTCATATATTGCATGGTGGACATGTTGGTCGTGTGATCATAACAATTTGTACAAACATATTTTCCTGCCCTATGGAGTCACCAGGACTGTGTTATTCAAGTTCTATTTGCCTACTAGTGGTTTAGGAGAAGATATTTGTAAAAGGTGATGGACGGATGGCGGACGAGTTGCTGAGCCATTGATATACTATTGGCTCAGTCCAAGTGTGCTGAAATGAACCAGCTTATAACATGTTGGTAATTATCGCATAAGCTTAGCTTTCAGAAATGCACAGTTCGATTCTAGTATACACAAAGTAATGAGGTGGATAAAGGCCCAGGCCGACCTTAGGACTCTAGCCAGGCGAATTATGTTTGAGCGGAAATCATACCTTGACGGAGTATGAAATGAGCGGAGAACCATACAGTCGAAAGAGCCGATGGATAAAACTTTCAAATGAGCGAATTTTCCAGGTAATGACATTTAAATAAGTATTCGCTCAGTTGTATTACCTGTAATGGCCAACATTGCTCAGTCTTTAATACATGTAGGTGATTTGGAGCGCATTACAGTGGCGAATCCAGGGGGAGTTCAGGGGGTTCGCCCCACCCTTCCCGCTATTAAATATTCTATGAAAATGAAATAATTTGGTCTCGATGAGACCAAATTATTTTTTTTTCATAAAATATTTAAGAAAGAACATTTAAGATAAATGAGATAAAATCCACAAAGCAAAACCTTACAAAGTAGCTGCTCATGCGTGTTTAAAGAGTGAATTTACTTACCTACATT
>CAXHUL010000353.1:58035-80035 GCA_964019695.1 Loripinus fragilis | reverse complement strand
AATATTCTTGTACAGTGTTCTAACGTCCTTTTTGTAGGACATAGACAAAAAGTGCAGACCCAGATCATACGTCGCAGAACGCGACGTATGATCAGGGTCTACACTATTTGGTTACAGAATGTCCTATAAACATGAATACAAGTGAAAAATACCACCAAATAACCGTTAAAACGGAAATTAAGTGGTCCAATTCATTTGAGTTGGAAATTCTATTCACTTTAAAGTGGCTAAATAATAGCATGTCTCTTGTTAGTCTAGTCTGAAACTTCATGTAACGTCAACATGTTGTAAATGCGAGCATCAGCAGCTGTGGGGAGACTTACAGATGCACAGGCCCATCCCTATTCGCCCTTGTACTAAGTACAAAAAATCACGTGCTGGCCGTAGTAAATAAATATTTATTTGGTCAGTATACACAAATTCGACACTGAAAACAGCAGAAAGTCGCCAAATATTTCAAAAGAAGGTTTAGTCATTTATGAACATATATAGAAAATTTTACAAAACAATACAAAATTTATAAATGTTTAACAGCAGTCTTTGAACTGTATAAAGGCAAATTTTTAATTATCACAAATCACTGAGCCATGTCTCTCGCTGATAAAGCTATCTCTAAATGTATGCTTTGAGGACTGGTGATTGTCAGTATTTTCTGTTCACAGAACCATCTGTTTACCATATTAGTGACAAGAAGGCAATTGTTGACACCACTATTGCTACGGTAGTCGTGTAGATAGAGGTAAGTGCACGCCCGTCGGACGTAAAACTTGTACTGAAGGATCCAGCTGGACAACCTTCCTGCCAGGACACAGTGTCACCTGCCATTCTGTTCTGTTCCTTCAACCAATCCTGAAACATAATTGGACATTTGTCTAGATAAGGACATTTTGACCTTCAAAAGGGTTATAACTTGCTTACCCATCAATTTAGATATGTGTTTTGTGTGCTAAAAAGAACCGTCTTGAGACGGTTCTTTTGAGCACACACAACATATGGTTTCGTTGAGAAATAAGAATGGTATCTTATGTGTAGGCTTGTTAATCCATTTAAGCCTAGCGTCCTTTTTGTGGGACATAGGCAAACAGTGCAGACCCAGATCAGACGCCGCAGAATGCGGCGTCTAAACAGGTTCTTCTCTGTTTGCTTATGGACTGTTCATTTAATTTTTTTGAATTAAAAATAAAAAATAAAACCCGACAACCCTTAAAATGTAAATGAAAATGGTCTGGTGCAATTGAAAGAAGTGAGAAATTCCATTCGCTTAAATGGGTTCACTCGTCCATCACATGACATTTTGGTACTTATCACATCTGCGAACAGCTAAGGCTCAAACATGCCTTCGAATCCGCATTGTCTCGCCAGAACCTTCGCTGCCACTATACACAAAGTATGGCAATATATGTAGCTGAAGGCGATTACCAAACTTTGGCATCTTGCCCAACTATTTGGCTGTGCATGTATGTTAAAACAAGAAAGGCGCAAAGAACAGGAATCGATTCAATCAAGTACCACTCCTGACCCAGAATACCACGTGGTAAGTGACAAAACACAATTAAACATCACAAACGAGAGCTAAGAGGTCAGCCCTTTCCAAGCAGGTGACCACAAAGCAGCAATGAACAGACGCCAAAGCATGACAAACACAAGACATAAATAACACAAATAAATAAACTGCTTTTTTAAGATATTGTCATTATGCATGCACCATTGCTATGGACGTTAATACATAACTTTACTAAAAATGTAAACCACTAGTGGTGTATCTATTTTAATTAATGGCGTTATGCATGTATCACACCCAGATGCGACGTCATGTTATAAACCACGTATACTTATTAAAAGCAAAACCAAAGGACTTGCTTATCTAAAATATCTGGCAAATGTTAATGCATGAAAAAACATATACTGCTATACGACTTCTATAAAATACCTCCTTTGACTGACTGACATTAGCTTTCACTGGTTGTGATAGATCTTGATGTGTACCGGTTATGAGCTTAATTTAGCCCAGGACAGGTAGACATCAGGATTTGTCAGTGCTGACAGACAGCTAAAATAGATTTAACTTAATTTAGCCCAGGAGAAAGTGGCATCATTTTTTTCACTGCTGCCTAACATTGGAAAAATTGAATCAAGAGATAAAGAAATCATGTATAACACAGGCCAAATTATTGATTTAATTAAGAATTTGTTCATTTTAAGAGAACAGTAATTAAAAAAATGCAAATATTTTGCATTTCTCATAAGAGTTTCAGAAACTTGAAAAGCAGTTTTTGAAATAATCTTGTATCAGAGCACAAGGAACATCTGACTTGAGTAAATTTATCGATATAAAAATACATATATAAAACTCGGAAAAGAGAGCCATATAGTGTCATATAACAAAACAATTGGTGCATTCTTTTTCGGTTAACATCAGCCTGAGTCAAACATTAAACGTGATGTTTAACTCGGCTTCACCTCGGTGAACATAACTATTCTCAGATTGACAAATCCTAATGTAAACTTTAAAGAATGAATCAATTGTATACTGCACATTGATATTCGTTTGACATGTCCATTACTTTGAGATGTTTCCCTATATACTTATTTGATTCAATATTTTGGTCAGTACATTAGATTTCCGTACTTTTTAAAATGCATTTTCGAGAAACGAAGGCACAAGCCAGTTGATAAGTCAGAGTTTTGCTGATCATACATGCAAACACAAAGTATGGATTTTTGAATGAAAATTCAGACCAAATTTTAAGTCTAGTATCATTGGAGACAGTGACACGGGCATATAAAGTAAGCTTTTGCACTGATTAGTCAAGAATTAAAATATCATACACATGAACTTGTCTTTTTCCTTTATTAATTTGCCATTTGTTGCTGTCGACCGGGACCAGGACTTTAGTTAAGAGTGCGTAACGATAATTTAATTTCTTTTTTTCTCAACCAAAACATATGTTGTGGGTACTCAAAAGAACCGTCTCAATGAGACGGTTCTTTTGAGCACCCCAAACATATCGTCGCTTCAGTGCTATAGTGTTCTAAGTGACATTTTGGTCAAAAATGAGTCATGCATACCGTTGGAAAGGGGAGCAAATGTTCTATCTACTGGTGGAGGTTTCATTTGCCTATCTCCTCCCAGCAAGCTTAAAATCGCTGTGCATTTCTGTTCTATCTACAAAAAGACAATTTCGTTCAGTGCTATAGTGTTCTAAGTGATTTTCATCCAATGGCAAATAATGTTTGTGTCACGTGACTGGGTAAGTTCAGTGTCATACTGTTCTATCTTTATAATGTCACTTCCCATGGAGAAATTTCTAAAAATTGCAGTTACCTCCCTTACATAAATTTAAATTTCCTAAATTGAAGCGGTTTGTCGGTCTTATGACGAACTAATGGCTATATCGGCTACGTTTAGGTCCAAATAGTTCCGCTCAGTCAAAAATATAACGCAAGTTGATCCATGGATAGAATAATTAGCTGTCGAAACAGATTACCTCCCTTACACACATCTTAACTGCTTTAATTGAAGTAATTTGTCAATGTTATTACAAATCAAATGTTAAATCTGCTACTTTTAGGTCCAAAAAATCTGTTCAGTCCAAAGTATTATACAAATTGACCCCATTCATAGAAAAATTAACTGTAGAAACAGATTACCTCCCTTGCATAAATTATGATGGCATAGTCTGTGATGGCATAGTTTGTTACTTTTATGTCAAATAAATGACTCAATCTGCTACTTTTAGGTACAAATATAATTTTTGTTCAGACTAGTATATGAATTGACTCCATAAACAGAATAATAAGCTGTAGGAAAACATAGAACACTATAGCACTGAACGCAGAAGGCGATTTTTAGGGCATAATGTTCTATCTGCAAACTGTAAAATGCCCGTAAATTCCATATTACTTTAAAAAATTCTTCAAACCAAGGTCATTTACACTGTTTGTAAACATTTTAACCCTCTGACATGATTCAAAGGTCTGTGATAAATAAGGCATCAAAAATCAGGATGCTAAAATTTTCAAACTCATTTTTCTCAAAACTTGTGCAATTGTAATTAGAACACTATATAAAAGCACTGAAGCGACGATATGTTAAAATTGCTGGGTTAGAAAATATTTACATTTTTACGCTGAAATTTTTTGTTCATCTAAACCTTTGTAGGACGTAAAACTGCAAAGCAAAAAAACAAAACAAAATAATGCTATATACATGTACCTACCAGAAGTGTCTGAAAATATTCCAATAAAGGGGCAGCACTCATCTTGTCAGTTTCACCTGGAGTTCTTCGTGTTATCGTTCGCATGGCCTCACCCCAAGGCTTAGACGCGCCCATCTGCAACATTTCTCTGCAATAAAAATCAATCAGATTAGGCCAGAATACCCCGCCACCACTATGACACAGCCCTGGGCCTCAACTGACCCACTAGTGAAACGGCATTCTAGTGTTGATATATTTTCATATTCTTATCTTTTTGGATGGTATGTGTGAAGATAGCAAAATTTTACAAAAGTCAGTGCTTGTTGGATAGAGAGTTGTTGCACAATTAATTAGCTCAACGAAACCAAGGCTGACGGTAGCAAATTGTGAAATTCTTTTTATATCAGAAGCATCCATTGTTCCATAATATATAGACTTTGAGGATGCATAGTCTGCCACATGATTAACGTCATTGATGGTCACATTATGACATGCGTCAATTCCTTAAGATGCAACTCGATGTATGCTAATGGCAACTTTTGTCGTCAGCTGATAACCATTGCAGACCGTTTGGACCCAGCTCGGTCCTGATCTGTATCCAAATCGTATGACACTCTGATAATGTTCCTGGAAGACCTTTTTGAAAAAAAGTAAATTTTGAAGAAAAAAAGCCAGCAGAAGACAACAAAAGCATGCACCATTACCAAGCATGCAAAGAGTTAAATCCTATATGGTTACGAAAGGTAATGTTTCTTAGCGAAAAGGTATCATCTAAGCTGTTGATGGCAATAATGAAGGTGTATGAAATATTGCCAGAAAAAGACAGGTCTCATCAGTGACCCACTAATGATACTTCAACAATACAATTCACAATTTCAAAGGACAAGAAGTAAAATCTATACGATAGTAAAGAGCGTGGAGACGTTTGTTTTACCAGCCCATGTCACAGGCTATATTGAAGTCAAATGTATACTAAAATAAGTCGCCTGCAAATCTACAGACCAAGACTAAACGAAGCATACTTTAAAACGTTCAGCAGAAAATTGTAGGAGGCATTGTGTTTACAAACTAGTAACATTACATACACTATGATACCCATTGTATTGCTAGTTTCCCCTTCTAAAAACTCAGCAATAGCTGAGAATGTAATATATTAAATTAAAGAAAACTTCAGAGTCTGTTTTTGTTCCTTGTTTTGTTATTCAATACACTGTGTCCCTCTAGTTTCGCAATCATCTTGATGAAGAGGGGTGATAGCTGGTCGCTTTATTTTTATTGTGTTCATGGTGTCTGGTGACTGTAAGTGTTCTGTGGGTCTTCCTCACTGTACGCGTGTCCGTGGGTTGGTCTGCAGTGAGTGAGTGTGATATTTCCTGATCATACTCACGTATTTGAAAAATGCATTCGCTAGTTCTACTTTGCTGCTACAACATATCAAAACCTGTTCAAAATCTGCAAATGTTACATAGGTTGTACCTATCATGTATGTGCATGTACATGTACATCTCAGTGATACAGTATCAGTGTATAAGTGTTAGTTTGGTCGTTTTTTTACGTTAGTGTACTCTGCCACAGGGAATGTTTATACCTTAAACGTTGGCCAGCTGCAGCATTTTCGTAGATATCACATCTGTGTAGAGGACCAGTGTGCCCAGCAATTTGACATAGAGCCTTGTGCCACTGGAACTGGGTCACAAAACTCACAAAGTACCTATGAAAGCAAATTAAAATATGGAAGAAACTTAATAACATTTATGCCGAATAACGCATTCTACTTGAAATGTTTATAACCAAATAATAAAAGTATATTTTAGTTAGAATGGGTGCAGATTGAAATCATTGCACTATTATAGAAGCGGATTTGCGACATCGCAATCATGATCTTCATTGTTTGCTAATGCTTATAATTAAGTGTGATAATACTATTGGACATGTTGAATGGATGTCCCTGTTAGTTATTTAGCTGAAGCTACGTTTGCCATAACCTCCAACAAAGGGTGTTGATTATTCACATTGATCATGTTAAAAGTTTGTCATGCTATTTAATTGTTATCATCATAAATATGTTTGATTGATTTATAATGAGGCAATATTAAGCTCATAATGGTAATAATCATACAGACAATCACAACGTTAGTATGTATGGCAACATATTGAGCTTGACCCGCCATAAACTCAAATGTGATTAATAACATCTAATATCCATTTGATGTATTATTGAATTAAAATATGTCTTGCGATGTTATGATAAAAACTGTAATTACCTAATGTATGGCGTATTCCCAGGAACATGGAATTTTGCACCAGGATCAAAGTCATTTTCTGATCTTTCTACAGGTGGAAAGATTCCTTGGTAGTTGCACCTGAAAGACATAGCCTCCAAACAATTAACTTTCAACGAATTAGCTGTAAGCTTCCAAAGAATTAGTTGTTAGCTTTCAAACAATAAGCTTTTAGCTTCCAACAACTTGCTGTAATCTTTCAAAACAATTAGCTGTTTTAAAACGCCTTGGAATATGCTTATCAAAACAGGGTAAAATGGCCACTAATGATTATTTGAATGTTTCAAAGTTTACCTACTGACCACTTGCTTAGAATTTTTGCAGTGCATCTAGTACCAACAAGATGGATAAATCACACGAAACGATTGTATGTTCATCAACAATGATTTATACATACGTTATTCAGGATATTTTATCTAGCATCAAAATGTAAGTGAGTATGATCAGGAAATACTACAATCACACACGTCAGACCAACCTTAGACACCGTGATGAAGAGGCTCAGAACATTTATAGTAACAATACATCTGTAAGACAATAATAGAAAAGAACCAGCTCTCTCTCTTCCTCTTCAAGATGTTTGCAAAACTAGAATGGACACAATGTAATGCATAACAAAGCAAAGACAAACACATAACTCCCACAAACAATGGGAAGTACATTAAACAATAGATCAATAACAACAAAAGCATTGCCTTAGAACGGACAGCAGCCTAAGCCACCGTGTGTGTGTGTAGGGGGGGGGGGGCGGCTTAAATGCATTTTACTGGCGCCAAATTTTCGCCCTAGATTCTGTTATTGTAAAAAACACAAAATTATTCAGCTCGCATGAAGGCTTCCTCACAAATGGAATGTACGAGCGTGATCCAATTTATTTATTTATTTTATTTATTTATAAAATATTTAAAGAGGTGTACACTTTTAGCTGAAATAGCCATTCTACCAAGTGGCCCTCTATAACAAAACTATATACATCAAAACATTATATACAAATTGCACATGTTTTAAAAGGGTGCATGGGTGCATTAAACAGGCCAAATACATCTTTAAAACTTGAAATAGCACATTCGTTGAAAATTATCTGATTTATAATAATAACGAGACAATAACAGAAATCACCAAACTCATGCCACAAATATCGATATTAACACCGTCCAATCGGCGGAGACTCAATCATGTCTGAGCCTTCGCACAGAACAACAAAGGCCCCGCTGATCACTCAAAAGTGCAAATAGCAGAAGGCAAGGCCCAGACCAAAAAAACTAGTCTGTCGAGTAGCTTTTCAGTAGCATATCTGCACTCAAATTTCCGCAGAAACTCATCACCTACTACTGTAATCTGTAAGGATTATTTTGTCAACAGATAACTGTTACTGATGCGCGGTATAAACAAAGTGCGGAGCCAGAGGGGGTTCAGGGGGTTTAAGCTTGAACCCCTCCCCCTTTATTAGTTTCATGTATAAGGCAATATTTATTAAGGTATGACATAAAACCTTAATCAGGAAGCTCTCAACCAAAGTGATGATTGGCTACATTTATATGTTGAGAACTTCCTTATTAAGGTTTTATGGTCAAAGTGTCCTGCGTAAACAATCTGCCAAACAGCTTTAGTAAAATTATAACAGACACTTGGATAAGGTATGACATCATTTAGAAATCAGAGAAGCAGTGTTTTAATAATAGTGGCAGGTCATTTATGAACAAAAGGATCAATAATGGTCCCAATATTGACCCTTGTGGCACACCAGACTTAATAAAAGACAGTATAATAATAAAGAATGAGACTTTTTCAATTGCGCAGTGACTTAACATGCTAGACATTTTCATTTCGTTCAAAGCTAGCATGTCATTTTGACTGTTCACTTGTACCATATTCGACGTGTTACATATTTCAAACTTTTGTTACAAGGCAACATTAGAAGACAAGGCAAACATGCGTGGACAGATCAGTATAGATGGTTACCATGGCAACAACTTAAGATGTGTAGTTATTTTTCTTCGAATGCTTTCATATTTGTTTCTTAAAATATTTGTTATTATGTATACATGTTTGTCTTAATATCAGCCATAAAGGGCTGATCTGTATGGCTGATGTTGTATTTTATTTGATATTAGTCAAATAAATGACTACATGTGTTATGTGGCTATATAATCATATTCTTCATGCGTGGATCCAAAAAGTTTTGTCAGATGGGGTCCAAATTTGGCAACTTTTGTTTAGTTGATGAGGGGAATGGGGATCCAAATGCAACCATAAGGGGCCATTTTCGGCCCACAAGCGAAACACCATTTAAACCGCGTTTCGCTGGCGTGCTGATGATGACCCAGCATTGAATACTGGCTCGGTAGCTTTGAGATTTTACAGGGGATCTGGACCAGTTTTGCTCAGAAACCCATTATTTTTGTGATTTTTCAGGGCGAGGGGGGGGGGGGTCAAGACCCACTATCCCCCTTCAGGATCCGCGCATGTGCTTATGTATTTTATGTCTACCTCAATTTCCACCATTCGTGGTTATAGTTCTCTGGTGTTACATCACCTCTAAAAACACTCCACCTCCACTGATCAATGAGATAACCAAAGGGGAGAAATGCCACCTTGTCTAAAGCCATTTGAAACAGAAAGTTTATATCTGCCTCTGAAAAACATAAATATGTAAGTAGAAATATTCAATACCACCTGTAGAATTAGGTTGATTTTAGACGTTGGTTCTCTTTACAAAAACTAATCATTGGACAATAATATTTTTCTCCATTCCCACTGAAGCTAGCCTGGGTTCCACGTACGGGCGGACAATCCATGGTATAACTTTCACATGTCTAATCAATGAATAAAGCAGCATTCATTCAATGCATTTACCGTTACAGTCACGCATCAAAGCGTTTTGTGGAAGTATACAAAAATGACGACTATTTACATTAAATACCAGTTTAACTACAACATTATGTTTCTACTTTCATTGCTCTCAACTGCATGTATTGGGAAACTGGAATTGCCGTTAAATTTTGCGTTACATTTTGCGACAATGATTAAACGTATGCGTACACTATGCGCTCTATTGCATATGCCGTGGGTTGGTCTTCAGTCAAGTGGCGGATCCAGAGGGGATCAAGCTTGAACTTCTCTCACCCCCCCCCCATTTATTGTAATATCCTATGAAAAAAGAAATAATATGGAAATATATTTTTTCTCCTTATTTACATTTGTACCTGTGCTATTAGACACTTCGTCAAGAAGTCCAATTTTCTTGAGATGTTCCGGAGTTTGGAAGGACAAGCTTACAATATCAGCGACGCCCTCGTGAAAACCTGAAAGCATAAGGGTTGTAAACAACAGTTGTGTTAAATCTGTAATCCAAGTCAAGGCTACTACGAGTATGGCACCAATAGCCATAACTCTTGCAGGACTAAACACATCTGCAGAATAAATCAATATTTTCTCCAAGATCTAGCTTACTAATGACCAGATTGCAGTAAAATATATTTGAGGCTTCTAGAGACGGTTCTTTTGAGTGCCAGCAACATTATATTTTTATCGGGAAATAAGAAAATGCATTCTTATCTGAAGACATCCGTGAGACAGTTCTTTCGAATACCGAGAACATATGTTTTGGTTGAGAGATAAGGAAAAAAAACATGGGAGAAAAGCCGTCAGCCTATTTAGTTGCAGTATGAATGCCAGTTTATTTTTTTTCTTTCTGTCGCCGATTTTCGGTATCTATACGGTGTCAGATTAGAACAAAGTAAAAACCTTATTCAGGGGTAACAACCCTACGTCATAGCATTGATGTTGCAAACACTTAGTATGGCGCCATCTTTGATTTACGCTAAGTTTTTCCCTTCGTAAAATAATACAAATAAGTGTCTGTCAAAACTAAGCAGTGCAGGCGGTGCCTAGCATACCACTTCGACAGAACATATAATGATCACGCCCAGAAATGCCGGTGCCTTTGTAATCATTCACCCACAAGTATCGAAGCGGGAGACACGCACGAGTCACCCGCTTCGATATTTGTGGATGAATGATATAAATGATTAAATAAATAAATAAATAATTAATAAATAAATAAAAACGCACTCTTATCTTAAGGCATGCGACGTAATTTTATGTCGATAACACTTCATAATGATTTATTAGTCATTCAAACTAACTTTTAAGACAGTTAGACGTCTGTGCATCATCTAAAACGGTCCTGGCATCTAAACTGGTCCTGGCATCTATTATGGTCCTGACTAGCCTCTATATTGGTCCCGACTGGCATCTATAATGGTGCCCTAACCAGACTCTAAAATGCTCCTGAGCGCTAAATGTAAATATATGCAAACCTAATACTTTTTCAACTTAAACGTCTTCCATCGCAAAAATAATCATATAGCCAGGACACAAGCCATTTGTGTGGGTGCGTGCGTGCGCGCGCGCGCTCGTGTGTGTTTTGCAGGATTTGGTTAGCTCCGCGCCCTATCATTTTAATTTAAAAAAACAAAAATGATATTCCATTTGAGACAACTCCGTATATTCATGCCTCGTGCGCACGGGCTTTAATCCGCATTGATTTAAATATGAGACAATGCAGTCCGCCAATTTGGGCCTGTGGATACCGGGGATATAGCGGGGCTTAAATGCTGGGATTAAACCTACGATATGTTCCCGCAGTGCCGTGTGTGTGCCGGGGTTTTAATTTCCTGTTTAAATAAGGCTTGTCTAAAAGGTTCTCCTTATATCGCACCTAAACATCTATACCTGCCAATATATACCAAAAGGGATGCAACTTGGTAGTCGATTTGCATGTTCTCGTGCAGGGGCGGGTCAAGAAACTATCGTATCATTTGGGATGGGTGAGGCCCAAACCTGACTGATGCTTTAGTCGTCTTTTACTTACATTTTACAGAGTGCTCCAATTGACCAATCCAAGTGAACTTCGTGGAAAATTTCCAAGGAGGGAGGGTGGGGGAGTCCAAGATTTTAGACGCTGTGGGGTAGTGATGGGGCGTGGAGGTCGTCATACTTATCCTAAAGAAACCTATAACACTTGTAATTTTCTGGGTGGGGGGGGGGGGTCCAGATCTCCTGACCCCACCTCTCTATGGACTCAGAAATCAAGAGAATCGGTAGAAACGATAGATACTCCCAAATATACGGTTGTTCAACAGCTGCAAGTTGATATCACTAATAGTGTTATGTTCTGCTCTGGACAAAATTCAAGTATAGCAAAGGACGATAACTTCTTTTATGCAAAAGAGAGTTATGGATCTTTGTAGACTGTATCTCTCCTCATTGAGATCTATCAACCATTGAAATTTCAAGTTGATACCTGTTATACATGTAGTTGTTGTGTTATGCTTCGGACACAATTAAGTGTGAAAAATAACAAAGGGCAATAACTCCTAAATTATGCAAAGGAGAGGTACGGTTCTTGTACACTGTACTTCTCCTCATCAATATATATCTACCAGTGAAGTTTCTAGTCGACATCTCTTATATTTCCGTGTGATGCTCGGCACAATATATTTGTAAATTCTCTGAAACCGCTGGGCCAACTGAAGCGTTTCATGTGACACCACCATGGGAGAGGGGAAAAGATGGAAAGCTTATTCAAAATGATTTAGGTCATTTGTTGATGGTCATTATTATCTACCAGGGGGCGGGGGCATTTAGCAGGGATTTTACCACAAATTTGGCCCCCCAGTGCAGGGCTTTTAGCAGGGCTTTGAAAATTGAAAAGTAAAAAAGCCCCGCTATTCCCCGGCCCTGAGGGGGTGGGGGATACAAATGACTGGCGCATAACCGATCCATTAAATGTACTACCTCCGTAAACGGAAGCAAATGAAAAGAAATGAGTATACGAACATATAAATTAGTACGAATCATGTTCTTTTACTGGGTCATATTGCAACAAATATAGCGCTTACGAATGTTAACCACCAATGCTTCATCATAAATAAAATATAGAGTAGAGTAGTACTGATATCTATATAGTATGAGGGATTTAGTACTGGCTTATAACAGTAGAGACTATGTCTATGGAAACTAGCAGAGACTGGGAATACGGATACACGTACTGATCACTAGTAGCAGAGACTGAATCTATGGATATAAGGACTGACCTCTAGTAGTAGTGGCTGGGACTGAGAATAACAATAATGACCTCTAGTGGCAAAAACGGGGACTCTATGTACTAGGTTTGACCTCTATTGGCATAACCTGGGACTATGGATACTTATAATGATCTCCTGTAGCAGTGATTGCAACAAGGAATAGATACTCTGTAGAAGTGACTACAACCATGGTCCATTTGTAGCTGAGAGGCGGACTCTGGATATTAGTCGAATGGAAGGGACTCTAGATTCCAGGAATGATAGCTAGTGACAATGACAGGGACTCTAGACACTTTTACTGACAACTTGTGGCAATGACAGGGACTCTGAACCTTTTTACTGACCTCTAATGACAATGTGTGCGACTCTGGGCAATTTACTTGACCTCTAGTCACATTGACTGGGATTCTGGAAACTTGAACTGATCTCCAGTGGCAATTGCTGGGACTCAGGATATTAGTACTGAACTCTAGTGGCAATGAAAGGGACTCTGGATATTTAACTGACCTCTAGTGGCAACGACTGAGACACTGGATGTTAGTACTGCCCTCTAGTGGCAATGACAGGGACTCATGATACTAGTACTGACCTCTTGTAGCAGAAACTAGGGATAAAGATACTAGTACCCACCCCATGGGTGGCAATGAAGGGGACTCTGAATAATAGTACTGGCGTCTAGTGACAATGATAGGGACTTTGGATACATTTACTGACCTCTATTGGCAATGACAAGGCCTCTTGATGCTTATACTAAACTCTTGTGGCAATGACTGTGACTCTGGATACTTTTACTGACCCCTAGAGGCAAAGACTGGGTTCTGGATACTTTTACTAACATCGAATGGCAATGACTGGGACTCTGGATACGTATAATGACCTTTAGTGCCAAAAGAAGGGAGTCTGGATACTTTTACTGACCTCTAGTGGATATTGACAGGGACTCTGGATACTCTATTGACCTTAAAGGGAAATGACTAGGACTCTGGATACTACTACTGGCCTCTAGTGGCGAAGAAAGAACTTTGGATACCAGTTCTGATCTCACTGGCAATGACAGGGACTCTGGATACAACTACTGATCTCTAGTGGCAATGATCCGGACTCTGGATAGTTTTACTGACCTCTCTCAACAATGAGAGGGACTCTTAATATTTTTACTGACAACTATTGGCAATTACTGGGGTTCTTTATACTTTAAATGACATCAATTTGCATTGCTGGGACTCTAGATACAAGAACTGACCTTGAGTGACAATGACTTGGACTCTTGATACTTGTACCGACATCTACTGGCAATGACATAGACTCTGGATACCTGTTCTGATCTCTTATGGCAAGGACAAGGACTGTGCATACTTTGACTGACTTCTAGTGGCAATGACTGGGACTTTGATACTGGTACTGATCGCTAGTTGCAATGACTTGGATTTTGAATACTTTTACTGACCTCTTGTGCCAAAGGCTGCGACTCTGGATACTTTACTGACCTCTAGAGGCAATAACTGGGTATCTGGGTATTTTTACTGACGTCCAGTAACAATGACAGGGACTCTCAATACTTTTACTGACATCTTGTGACAATGATGTCGACTTTGGATAAAGTTTTGCTTACCACTATTGGAAATGATAAGGACTCTAGATATTAGAATTGATTCTAGTGTCTGCATACTGGTACCAACCTCTATTGGCAATTACAGGGACTCCAGCTACTTGTACTGACCTCTAGTGACAATGACAGGGACTCCAGATACCAGATACTAATACGTACATCTAAAGGCAAAAGCAGAAACTCTGGATACATATACTGACAACTATAGGCAATGACTGGGACTATTGATACTTTTATTGACCTCTAGTGTCAATGACTGGGACTTTGCCTAGGACTCAGCATACTAAGACTGACCTTTAGTGGCAAGGATAGGGACCCTGGATACTTTAACTGACCTCTAGTGGCAATGACTTGGAACTTGGATATTGACCCAGATCTCTAGTGGCAATGACTGGGACTTTGAGTACTGACTTCATGTGGCAATTGCTGGAACTCTGGATACTTGTATTGATCTCTATTGTCAAAACCAGGGACTTTGTATACTATTATTTACCTCTAGTTGCAATGCCTACTTTAACTGGCCACTAGTGGCAATGACTGGGACCCATTTTTTCTAGTAGCAATCTTAAGTACTCTGGATATTTTAACTGGCCTCTCTTGTCAATGATTGAGACTTTGAATACAAGTACTGACCACTGGTGGCAATTGCTGGGACTCTTGATACTTTTATTGATCTTTAGTGGCAAGAACAGGGATTTTGTATACTTTCATTTACCACTAGTTGCAATGTCTAGGACTAGGGATACTTTAACTGACCTCTAGTGACAATGACTGGGACCCTGGATACTGACCCTGGCCTCTATTGGCAATTACAGGGACTCTGGATACTTTTAATGACATCTAATGACAATGACTTGGACTACTGGATACTTTAACTGGCCTCCTTTAGGAATAACTGGGACTATGGATACCAGAATTGACATATAATGGTTATGAAGGACTCCGGATATTTTTACTGACCTCTAGTATCAAGAACCTGATTCTGGATACGAGCACTGACCTTTAGTGGCAATGACAGGGATGTTGGATACTAGTACTAAACTCTAGTGGCAATGACATGGATTCTCGTTACTTTTAATGATAATTAGTGACAATGACAGAGGCTCTGGATACAAATACTGAACTCTAGTGGATATGTCTAGGACTCTGGATGCTAGTACTTGCCTTTAGTTGAAGGGGCAGGGACTCTGGATACTTTTGTTGACCTCTAGTGTCAATGACTGGGACTCTCAACTGGACTCAGCATTCTCAGACTGACTTTTAGTGGCAAGGATTAGGACTCTTGATACTTTTACTGACCTCTAGTGGCTCTGACTGGGGACCTGGATACTGAAATAACTGGGACTGTGAATACCAGAATTAACATTCAGTGGTTTCAAAGGACTCTAGATATTTTAACTTACCTCTAGTATCAAGAACCAGATTCTGGATACAAGTACTGACCTCTAGTGGCAATGGCAGCGATTCTGGTAACTAGTACTGAACTCTAGTGGCAATGACATGGACCCTCGTTACTGTTAATGATATCTAGTGGCAATGACAGAGGCTCTGGATACAAGTACTGATCTCTAGTGGCTATGTCTAGGACTGTGGATGCTAGTACTGGCCTCAAGTGGCAAGGGCAGGAACTCTGAATACTTTAAATGACTTCTGTTGGCAATTACTTGGACCCTAGATACTGGTTATGATCTCCTGATGCAATGATAAGGACTCTGGATACTAGTACTGATCTCTAGTGGAAATGACAAGGATTCTGGATATTTTACTGACTTCCAGTTGCAATGACAGGGACTCAGAATAGTAATTCTAACCATTGTGTCAGTGACAGGTACTTTGAATAATAGTTCTGACATCTAGTGACAATGACTGAGACTCTGGATACTTTTATTGACGACTAGCGGTACTTACAGGGACTCTGGATACTTTCACTGACCTCTAGTGGCAATTACTGGGACTCTGAATACATTACTGATCTCTAGTTGCATTTACATGGATTCTAGATACTTTAACTGACTTCCTTTTGCAATGACTGGGACTTTGGATACTAGAATTGACATATATTGGTAATGAAAGGGACTCTGCATAATTTTACTTACATCTAGTATCAAGAACCAGACTCTGTAAACAAGTACTGGCCTCTAGTGGCTATGACAGAGACTCTGGATACTAGTACTGAACTCTAGTGGCAATGACAGGGCCTTTCAATAAATTTACTGATATTAAGTGACAATAAAAGAGAACCTGGATACAAGTACTGACCTCTAGTGTCAATATTTTGGACTCTGGATGCCAGTCCTGACTTTTATTGGCAAGGACAGGGACTCTGGGTACCTTAAATGACCTCTGTTGTCAGTTACTGGGACCCTAGGTACTAGTACTGATTTCTACTGCAATGATAGGGACTCTGTATAGTATACTGACCTCTAGTGGAAAGGAAAGGGACACTGGATGGTAATACTGACCTCTAGTGGCAGTGACAGGGGATTTTGAATACTAGTTTTGCCATCTAGTGACAACGACTGGGACTCTGGATACTTTTACTGACCTCTTTTGTCAATAACTGGGTCTCTGGACACTGTTTTACGAACTCTAGTGGCAATGACTGGGACTCTTGATAGCAATACTGACTTATAGTGGCAGTAACAGGGACTTTGAATACTAGTTTTGACATCTAGTGACAATGACTGGGACTCTGGATACTTTTACTGACCTCTTGTGGCAATAACAGGGTTTCTTGCTACTTGTACTGACCTTTATTGGCAATGATAGGAACTCTAGATACTTTTATTGACCTCTGGTGGCAATGATAGGGACCCTAGATATTAGTAATGATATCAAATGTCAAGAAAAGGAACTCTGGATACTTTTATAGCCAACAAATGCCAATGACTGGGGCTCTGGATATTTTGTTGACCTATAGTTGCAATAAGAGGAACTCTTGATACTAGTACTGTTTTCTAGTGGCAATGAGAAGGACTTTTTGTACTTTAACTGACCTCTAGTGGCAATGACTGGGACTTAAGATACAAATACTGGCTTCCAGTGGCAATTTCGTTGACTCTGGATACTTAAATTGATCTCTAGTGGCAAGGACAGGACCTCTGGATACTTTGACTGATATTAAGTGGCAATTACGGGGACTCTGGATACATTTACTGAACTCTAGTTGGAATGTCTAGGACTCTGGATATTAGGACTGACCTCTAGATGCAGAAAAGGGATCCTCGATACTTTTATTGGCCTCTAGTGGCAATGAATGGGACCCTTGATACTGACCCTGGTCTTAAGTGGAAATAAAGAGTTCAGGATACTATTACTGACCTCTTGTTGCATTGCCAGGGACTCTGGGCATTTTAACTGACCTCCTGTAGCAAAGACTGGGACTCTAAAATTAGTACAGGGACTCTGGATACTTTTACTGACATTTAGTGTGAATGAAAGGGACTATAGATACAAGTACCGACTTCATGTTGCAACATCCAGGACTCTGGATGATAGTACTGACCTCAAGTGGCAATGACTGGAAGTCTAAATACTAGCACTGATCTCTAGTGGCTGCGACAGGGACTCTGGATACTAATTCTGATCTCTAGTGGCAATGTCTTGGACTCTGGATGCTAGTTCTTATCTCTAGTGGCAATGACAGGGACGCTGGATACCATTACAGACCTCTAGTAGCCATGGCTGGGTCTATTGATATTAGTACTGACCTCTTGTAGCAGAGACATTGACTAGGATACATAGCAGAGACTGGGGCTATGGATTAAAATAGTGACCTCTAGTAGCAACTACTAGGACACTGGATAAAATCACTGGCCTCTAGTGGTTGAGTCTGGGACTATGGATGCCTATTCTGTCCTCTATCAGCAGAGATTGAAACTATGGATGCCAGAAATAACATCGATTAGGAGTGACTTGGATAATGATTATTAGTACTGACCTCTAGTAGCAGAAATTGAGACTATGGATACGAGTACTGACCTCTAGTTGCTGAGACCATGACTATGGTTACTAGGGCTGACCTGTAATAGCAGTGACTGTAACTAAGGTACTAGTACTGACTTCCAGTGGTAATGACCGTAATATTGACTTCCTATGGGAGAGACAGGGCCTCTGAATATAGTAGTACTGACTTCTAGTAGCAGAAATTTGGACTTTTGATAATTTACCTGACCTCTTATAGTAGTGACAGGGACCGTAGATACTAATACTGGTCGGTAGTTGCAGAGTTATTGACTCTGGATACTAGTACCGACCTCTAGTTACAGAGACAGGGTTTCCGTATAGCATTACTGACCCAGGCGACATGATGAAAATCCCGTCTGATATCTTTTGTATCTTTTATTTGTGAGAACACACACAAAGTTTGGTATAAAAATCTTTGAAATTGACTTTGTAATTGAAATTAAATTGATATTTGACCCTTTGGCCCCTCCCCATGGCCCCAGGGGGCGGGGCCAAATGCAGTTTGATGTTGCACGCCCCATTCATGTGAGTAACTCACACACCAAATTTGGTTGAATTTCGTCTAATGGTTTAGCTGGAGATAGCATAACGGACAGACGGACGGACGGAGGCGATTACAATATCCCCCTCGCTTTTTTAAAAAAGCGTGGGGATAATTACACCAAATGTTTATATATACATTTACATTGACAACATATATATTGGGATTGTTCCCTGCCAGTTTTTCAAATTTATAACAGTTATGGCCCTTAATTGAAGTCTTAATTTCGTTTCATTGCAATACACGTTTTGGTACATGTGCGGATATAGCGTCATATCTTTGTAAGTTTTAGACAAATTGACACCATTTTAGATGCAAGTTTAAGTAACAATCCAAAAGTTGCTTGCTGGAAAAAGTTTATATAATTCTGTTTCAATCTCGAGTAAACAGGCACGTTTGTGACGTCATTAATTTTGTGATAAACGTCATTTTGAGCTATCTACTGGTGATGTAATAATGAACATCGCTGTGTCGTTTACTTTGCTTTTTGCTGAAAACATGCTAAATATGTCATAAGGGAGTTTTCAAAATGCGCCCTCCTCTATTTACAGAGTAATCACATTTTATATCATTTTTCAAGCATTTTTCTGCTTCTTAATGACTTGTTTACATTAATTAAAATATGCTCAATGTGTCTAGTCCTCAAGACCAGGTGAGTAAATTTATTGTAATGCCTATAGTGGTCAAACTTAAAGTTTACGTTCAAATGTAGAATAAAGCCGCAATGTTATGACAAAAAATTAAGTATAAATTCTATAACCCATTCACTTAAGGCATTTTTGACTTAAGAAAAATGCTTCTCAGCGTTTAAAAATTACCCACTATCCATCAATAATTTGTAGCAACAACTCAGTATGAGCGATCAACATATTTTCATTGAGTTAAAACTAGTTTAAATGTTTCTTCTTGCATTTTGTTAGAGATAAGTTTAACTGAAAACTGAAAGGTGGTGTTTTGTTTACCATTTATTTGCAAATATAAGGAGACTTTAGCGAGAACGATTCGTTGTAATTTAACAAAAACATGTCAGATTTTCGCAACTTTCACAGAATCATTATATAACATTCATATTTGAACAGTCCTCGTATTTGGGGACAGCTTTGAGCAAAAATGGATTTCTATAGAAAATGGTAGCTCCAAGCTAGCCCATTCATTATTTATCGCACCTTTTAAAAACAACATTCATTCGCCATGAGTTGGCATACGCCCATTCTGATCAGGGTCTTCTCGTTTTTGTATGAGGAAATCTTGTGTTTTAGCATCTCTCTGAGCATTGGACACACAGAGAAGACCCAGCGCACACAACAGATGCCCAAGGCATGCTGATCTGAGTATTCGCTTTGTGCACATGGTTTTCTGATTCTTTTGTACAGATGCGGTTCAGTTTATTTGAACATTTTGAGTTAAACAATGCCCCATTTGGTCAGCTCGTATATTGTTCAGTTATTCGATTGTCCCATTTTCCAAAGGACCATATTTCTGGGAAATTTTTAATATGGTTGGTTGGATATTTGCCGACCAGAAATTTTATTGAGGGAAAGGTCTTTTATATGAGGAGAATAGGTTATTTCTCGGACCCTGTATTGATAATTTAGGATCGGTTGTCATTGTACGGGGTGGCGGGATTCTATATTATACTACAGGAAAATTCACACAAAACCTGAACTGCACCAACGCCAAAGCAACAGTAAAAAAGAATCGAAAACTTCACCATCTTGTTCCTTGAAATCAACAACGAAACAACAAACAATGGAATTTAAAATGGAGAGTATAGTGACCTATTCGACATATGAACTGATAAACGTTTTCTGCTTTTATTTTGTTTACACTATATTATCACTTTCACACAGCGAATATAATGGCACAGCTGTCTTCAACTCTTGCAGCAGGAAACCTGATTTCGGGGTTTCAGACCAGGTAAAATTCAAACCAGACTGCTCGTCTACGTCTTTAGGTTTCGTTTTTAGTAATCGCCGGTACAACACTATATAAACAGCAAAAATACGTATATGCTGATCAGATCACACAGCGAGGAAGCGCAATAACTGTGCATTTAAACGGACACACTGCCGTGATCCGACTGTGCAGATGCCCCATCTTTTTGTTCTGATGTTTCACTAGTTTGTTGGTTTTAACTTGCTGTTGTCAATTAGTAAATAAAAGTGAAACAACAATCTCATGCACACATACCTACTTAAACAGTTTTGCGCAGTTTTAGATGCCAGGACCATTTTAGACGCAGGACCACTTTAGATGATGCACATGAATATAACGGGGATCATTTTAGAGTCTGCTTAGCGTGCCATAATAGATGCCAGCTGGGACCAATTTAGAGGCAATTTGGGACCAAAATAGATGCCAGGACCATTTTAGATGCAGGACCACTTTAGATGATGCACAGACGTCAAATGGGCCGCGGCGCGGCGCGAGAAAACCTGTCTTCGGGGTTTCCAACAGTCATGCTGGTCAGCTACTAAGACAAGTCAGAATGTTGAAACTATTAAAGTTTGAAAAACGTTTAGATATCATAATTTGCAGCAAGCGAATAACAAAGGCGTTGGGCAAACTGTGTTGATGCGCAGGCTGGTCTGCGCATTTGTTGTTTGCGTGCTATTAATTTAATAATACTAAAGCTGTAAAATTAATATACATGAAGTTTAAATATATTTCGTCACACAGTGAAATATCGTTTGTTTGTTTGTTTGATTTGATTCTTTACGTCCCATCAACTGAATTTTTCAGTTATAAAGGGACGGGTCTTTCTGGGTTGAACCAGTACTAAGCCAGGATTAATGTTCTTGCTCAAGGACACAACGCAGTGACGCCGGTGAGGCTCGAACCCGCGGTCCCTCCACTCTACCACTGAGCCACTGTGCTTCCTAACAGTGAAATCTCGTTTTTTCCTTTAATTTATCTTAGCCTGGCTTACAGGCCCTGAGTTCAAGGTAACCTACTCCTACTGAACCAAACTTTTCCTTCTGAGTTGTAACTGATAGCCCTATCAGATTAGAATTAAAAGTGTAATAATTTGCAGGTTTTTTTTTGCAACATGATAAAATTATCAGTTAAACGGGGGCCAGTCTAAGTTTATGTAAAAATGATTTAGAAATGTAGACGTTAAAGGGGGCCTCTTGGGGTTTTGAGGATCATTTGATATCAAGGTATATAAATTACAAACTTGAGAGGAAAATGCGAAAAAGGCAATGAATAAAAAACGATAGGGAACGGGGACCATAGAAAATCAAGACCATGGAAAATATAGATTTTTTAAATTGAGCTTTTGCGGAAATCTGGAATCTGCGTGAACGCAA
>CAXHUL010000353.1:0-57835 GCA_964019695.1 Loripinus fragilis | reverse complement strand
ACGCCTGCGCACACATGTTGATGTCAAAACGCATTTAGCTTAAGGTGAGCATCGTCAAGAGAAAAATGCCCAGCATAACATACGCAAACCTTTTTATGTGTTCGTTCATGCAAGCCTTGTAGATTACAGAGGCTTGTATAGGGGATTGAGGGATACAGAATATTTGCCATTTTACTTCAGGGATATAGGATACTTTCCATTTTACTTCCAGGGATATGGGATACTGTGTTCAATATTTGTGTTACTTTCAGGGATATTGAATATTTTGGAAAATTAATTATGGGGATATTTGCCATTTTATAGGGATACTTGCCTGTTTACTTCAAGGAATATGGGATAGTTGGTACCCCATTACACCAGCCTGAGGTCGCAAACACATTAGGCAGATTTTCCAGCGACTAGTTGCAATGTATCTTGTACATAGCGGATCAACCCCCTTCGTATCCATTTTTGTCAGACCACTAGATTTACCTATAAGCCCTTTTATTTTGCGATACATCACCACGTGTCTAGGTGATCTAAGATAAAGATATATAACGATATAATCTTAGCATTAACAGCAAGCATCGGTGGTTCAGTGGTAGAATGCTCGCCTGCCACGCGGGCGGCCCGGGTTCGATTCCCGGCCGATGCAATTTTTTTTATATCATTTAATTTTCTAAAGAAAGTATACCTTTGTTAAGTGTATAGCTTTGCTTGTTTTATTTTGTCAGACCTGTAATACATCTGACCTCTCGCCAACATAACTGCATGTAATCACAGACTGGATAGAGAATAGTGGGGACCCTGATGATCCTTTAAACGCTTTGTCTCCTAGGTGATATTTCATGATTTTTTGTCTTCTGCCGAATTTTTCGAAATCATCTTTTTTTTCGAAAAATTATATCAATAATACCATCAGAGTGGCAAACAGTTTGGATCCAGATCAGGCCGGACGAAAAGTTATCAGCAGACTCTCAGAGAGCAGACGCCACCAGAAGGTAAATATTTAAACAATATATGCGCCGCGACTAGAGATTTCTAACAATGTGGTTTGTGTGACAAGCAAAGGCTCAGACCAGCCTGCGCCTATGCGCAGTCTGATCAGAGCCTTTCCTAGTCGCTTGAATATTCTATGAATATTATGTTACTGACCGAACAGCAATTGGAGTTTCTAAGCTTAAAAGAAGGCTGCACAGGCTCGTCTGAGTTTACACTTGTAAAACTGCCACATTGTTGTAAATCCCCTGTCGCTGCTCAGATCTCTACATTGTATAAATTCATCTCCTTCATCGCCGCATATACCAACTGTCTCCTGTTTTTGAGAGAAACGTAGAAATCGGACAATGCCATGGGCGTAGCCAGAGGCTTCATCCTGTTTAATCTCACCAAATAAAATTGAGAAATAAGATATATCCGACCTAGCTACTTTACTTTTCAGATAGTGAATAACAAAGGCGCTGATCAGACTGATCAGTCTGCATAACAAACGCAACAACAAGACTTCATAGAGTATTTTCGGATGATTGTAAAATTTTCTATTGACAAGAAAAAATAACGCTTTTGTTAAACTTAGCTAAGGCCCTTCTCATTCATAGGATACATCATAATTTCGAAATTCCGACCTGTGACCCTTTGAAATTCAAAATGGGTAATTTAATGGGTACATGTTACATGAATTGGAAAATCCATCAGAATAAAAGGGTTATGCCTTGGACATTTCGAAATAATCCCCCAGCAGCTAACAGTACACTTGAGATGGGTAACATAAATTTGTTTATACATTTATCAGTCACTTCGCATTATAAGTTGCCTGATAAACGGCAAGTACTTTTATCAGGCCATGATGACGTTGCACTTTTTGATTGACGTCGCGAATGACGCTGAATTAACACAAAAATACAAAAAAAACAACGTCATAATCGCTACTTTGAGGAGTGTTCAACAATGGGTAAACTGATAAATAGAATACCAGATTCGCGTCTTTTGATATCAAGTTTACCAGGCTCAGCTTTGAGAACACATGTTGAATCGCTCGAAAAGCCTCGCAATGTCAACAAGCGTTCTCAAAGCCTTGCCTGGTAAACTTGATATCAAAAGACACTCACTTAGTATTCTCTATGCATTTACCTGGATTGGCTCCACCTCTAAACAGCACAGGCTGAGGTTTATACTCTATATAATACTGCACATGTCCCATCTCATGATGCACGGTCAGCAACTGGTCTTCTGTGACTGCCGTGCATTGTTTGATTCTAGAAAGTAAGAGATTGAAATGGGCCAGTCTGTTAGTAGATGGTACTAATCACGAGATTCGTCAATTTGTACACTTATGTTTGGGTAGGACATAATGAAAATATAGTAGTTTCAAAGATGCATAGTAATGAGGCAATTCTATTTTTTCTTATAAACAGATACAGAAGGCGAAGCAAGGCTATTCAATACATATGCAGTAGGCCGTTGTAGGTTCAATATAACTGTAAAGTTTACCTGAGACTACCTGCACGCCCAAAGTCAAGGTAAACTCGCCAGTGTTTGCTTACAATGGTTCTCATCTATCTTTGAAACTACTATACTCGTTTTTCTTTTCGAAGTAAACATATATTGTATGGGTGAGCCCATCAACATCAGATCTCGAGTTTCATTTGCTGTCATGAAGATACAAGCGCTGGTTTCCATTAAAAATACAGAATTACATGTACCAAACGCAGCGGGCGTGCTAGTGTGACGCTTAATTTTAAGACTAGCGGGTAACGTGGGTAATTCTGATCATAGGGGGAAGCCGGAACCATTTTCAAACGATTGATTGGTCACTGAAAACCAATGCTGCAATTTTCTGAACTTTCTCAGAGAAATAAATGACCTATTTTTCACAATTTGACGTTTTTACTAATGCTTTTACGTTATCGCCTTTAAACGGTGTTTCTAGTCGGATTTTCTTGAACAACATTAACAAGTAAAACTGTTTGATGCCTTCCAATACATTCAGACAAATACTGTTGAATGAAACATCTCCACTACTACAGTGCACGAGCCGAAAGATAAAATTTAACGTCACTGTTATCTCGCAAATGCGTCGCACCATTTTTCAGTAATTTAATGTTTTAATCAACCATAAGATGAGTTACATATTTTTTCAGCATGAGCTCTCTATCACATCTTTCACATAACCAATACCTTTATAGGCGTATGATGCATGAGTAAGATGAAAGGCCATCAAACGAAATATCACATGTTTACCATTTCAGCATTACTTACAACGGGTGTGATTTTTGCTTACTGACCCCTTCTGCAATTCTTGTTCTCCCCAAATGCCTATCTAAAGGATGGCGTCTGAAATTTCGTGGTTTCATTTGCCTAAGAACCTGTTCTCGTCATTGCAATTGAAATTGATCGGCACTGCAAGAATATGAGCACAAAAAAGATGCGAAACATAAGAAATTGCTAAACTTATTGTGCAAAGTATAGTATCTGTCTTATAGTATCCGCTTTTTCACTTTGTGTGTGCGAGAAAAAGCGAGTCTATTGAAATTGTGTGGATGTACGGACTCGTCTGTGCATTCGCTCACTGCAAATGCGATAGATTTCAAAATTGCATGTGTTTGCATAACATTATAAGATATAAAGACGATCACAGCACCCTATGAGTTCTATGGTAACTAACAATTAAAGAATAACTTCATCAACACGATATTTTATGTGACTAACGTGACTTACGTGACGTCGCCATCAACTATGCTGATCAGCCTCCATAGATGCTTTTCTATGCTATTTTCCGACTATAATGCACCAATTGCTGCCCCGCATTAGTTGCCTCATGACGCTCATATTAAGTCGCTAGATTTTTGTACCAGTATTTTTTAAAAAGATTTATGTAGGAAAACATGACGAAGGACAACTGTTATACATACAACTGAGCCAGTTCATTGGATTTTGGTTTGGAACTCTTCGCATGTGCGAGCATCGAAAAAGCAAAAGTGCATGTGCCAACGCACAGTATTGAAAGAACTTTACATGTATCAGCTAGAATGCGCAAAGAAAGGGCACTTATACAGGATCAGGCAAAACTTCAGGTCGTTAGCCCCACTAAATGTCGAAAGGTATGCGTGCATGTTTAACTATATATGACTACATTTAACTCGCCAAAGGCTCGTTTAATACATTTCATATGAAATGATCACTCGTGTAATATTCATGACATGACGTTATCCCTTAACGTCATAAATTATGATAAACGCGAGTATACGTCTCATCATGTGCCAAATTCTCTGAGCAAGCCCAAAAACATTTTGTAGGTTATGGATCTTACGTGCAAAACATACGATCCATAACCTGCAAAATGCATTTGGGCTAGCTCAGAGAATTTGGCACATGTCATATATATGCGTAAAGTCATATTTTGCTAATTCTCCTTTATCAGTGCAGTCCAGATGGCTGAATTGCCGGAGATGACTACACACCTGTACACATTTATCTTGTTAGCTGAAGCCACCTATACATGTACATGTATGTTTATACCACCCTTATCAACTTAAGCCCGAAATGTCTCATGATGTGCAAGGTCTACACTAATGTAGGTGGTATAAAATAGTTATACCATATTTGTCCACCTGTACGTAAGATAATCCACTCGCTAAAGCTCGTGGATTATCTCCACGTACAGGCGGACAACTCATGGTATAACTATTACATAGTTACCTAAAATCAGTCCCGTTGTTAAAGTCCCATGCGGACGCATGACAGACAACGTCGCGATCATCAGGCTTCACTAACATCGAGTTGGTCCAGAAAGAGGCTGGCATACGTTCCAGGCCTATAGAAGTGAAAAATTCTTCCGCTACCTGATACATGTATGTTACGTTGTAGTTCTGAAAACAGAAACATGAGCATGATTTGGTTTGGTTTGTTGCTTTACTACTCAGCCAAGAGTTATGATCATATCGGAACAGTCAGTTCACCTAACCACACCCTTTTCCTAGGTAAGCTTGTAAATGTACCAGTACTTTGTGCACATACTTTGCTTGAAACTGACAATAACCCATATGAAATGAATCAGTGGAAGGGTTTAGGATGACCGCAGAAATTATTTCAAAATCAATCTCGATGAAAGTATGCGACGCCTGGATCTGCAGGCAGACACGCATCTGTAGTCAGACACGTTACCGACTGTGCTACATGATCCGGTAAAGAACATTGACCACTAGTGGAGGCACAGATCCTTAATTGTAGGAGTCATGGTTAAAGATGTATTATATCTGTACAAGACTATGAGAACAGATTTAGGCCATTTACAGGCTATTCAAGAGACAGTTTGTACACAAAACATCCGTGCAGTCTAATAAGCGCCTTTGTTATTTGCTTCCTTGAATGTATAAAATCACTGTCACACCAGAGCAGCGTTCTCAGGGCGATTCCATTGCGTCCAAGACAATGCAGAACGCCAAGATGCACGCGGTAAGATCGCAAGCATCTCTGTAGCAACGCAGTGGCATCGGCAGTAGATGCTGAGGTAACGCATAGACCGAAGAAGGACGGCGCGCACTGTGTGCATGCTCAAAACAAATTCCGTGACTCAGCATTCTAATATGAGCGCAGTGGGGTCACCGTAGTTTCGCCATAGCTGCGCAGTAAGGTCACCTACAACGCAATAGGAGCTCCGCAGGCGCGCACAAAGGTCGTTGTGCACACGCCATGGTCTTCGTGGCGTTTACATTTGAGAGAGATTGTACAGTGTTCTTAAAGATGTCACTACATCTTCGACATGCCGTCAGCCCAGTGCCAATGCTGTGAAAGTGCAGTGCACACATTGTGAGCGCTATGAAAGCATCGTGAGAGTGCAGAGAATTGCCAAAAAGAACTCCATAGGAATGCGATAGAACGCCATGCCAGCTCCATTGCAACGCCATGGTCGCTGTAAGGACGCTGAAAGGATGCCGTAACAGGCTCTTTTTCATGAAAAGGTGATCTCACGGCGCTCTGGAAAATTAAACAACTCCGTGCCAGTGGAAACGCGGCTTGGTGTGACAGGAGCTTAGTGGCTAAACATGCAAATCTTTAATACTGTCAGTGCAGTGTGAAAGCCGTGAATACGCAGTGCATGCATTGTGAGTGGCGTAAAAGCTCACTGAAAGCATCATGAGAGCACAGGGAAACGCCAACAAGCACTCCATAGGAACGCGATAGAATGCCATGCAAGCCCCATAGCAACGCCATGGTCGCTGTAAAGCCCCCGTCACACCAAGCCGCGTTTCCACTGTGTTGGCACAAAGTTGTTTAAATTTCCACAGCGCGGTGAAATCGCAAGCAAATTCTGGTATTTTTCATAAATATCACGGCATCCTCACAGCAACCATGGCTTTGCTACAGATCTAACATGGCATTCTATTGCGTTCCTTCAGACTTTTCATTGGCGATCCCCTGTGCTCTTACGACGCTTTCACTGGGCTTTCTCGGTGCTCGCAGTGCTGTACTCTCACGAGATTTGCATTACGCTGACGGCCTGATGAGGACGCAGTCACTAGGGATGTTCGACCTTTCCGAAGTTTTTTGCCAGGGGCCTGTTAAATTTCGGGAGATTTGTGCTATCAAAAATATGGAATATCAATTCTGCCTAAATGAACAAGATCTCCATACCAAATAACAAATTATCAGTGGTAAGCTTTACATGTTGCTATACTATTAATATTTGCATCAAAAGGCGAATTTAAACATCTGTATTTTTCCTAATTTTGGTTTGATTTTCACTGAATTTTCATCGAAACGGAGTTCATCACTTTGTGTAGTTTAACTCAAATTTCAATTTGGAAAGGGCCTATATTTGGCTGGGAATTGGCATAAGTAAATCCATGCAGTGCAAATGCCATGGATGACCATGGCGTTTAGATGCCCACGGAGATCTTACTGCATTGTAGGGAACCTTACTGCGCGTCTATGGCGACCAAAAGGCAACCCCACTGCGCTATTTTAGAACGCCGTGGCAATGCTGAGCAATGGCGTTTGTTTTGAGCATGCTTATAGTGCGCGCCATTGGTCTGCGTTCTATGCTATCCCACAGCATACACTGGCGATGCCATTGCTTTAATGCAGATATGCTTGCGATCATACTGCATGCACCTCGGCAATCTGGGGTTTAAGGACGCTAAAAGGAAGCAGTAACAGGCTCTTTTTCACAAAAAATATCTGGGTTTTCTTGCGATTTCACAGCGCCCTGGAAGGCCAAACAACTCCGTGCCAGTGGACACATGGCTTTGTGTGACAGGGGATTAACGGCTAAACATGCAAACCTGGTATATTTGCGCTGGAAATGACAACAAGAACTCTGTAGGAACGCGATAGAACCCCGTGCGAGCTCCGTAGCAACACCATGGTCGCTGTAAGGATGCTGAACCAGGCCGCCGTGACAGGCCCTTATTCATGAAAAATATCTGGGTTTTCTTGCGATCTCATGGGGCTTTGAAAAACTAAACAACTCTGTACCAGTTGAAACGCGGCTTGGTGTGACAGGGGCTAAATGGCTAAAACATGCAAACCTTTAATATTTCCACTAGTCTCAGAAGTCTTGATTTGATGATGCCCATATATGCTTCAAAGCAATCTTGTTTGAAATACAGGTTTTTTAAGGTACATGTACGAAAATATTGATTTAATATGTCTATACACGTAGTAGAATCAGTCTTCTTCTTATTGTAGCTCCAGATGAGGCACTGCATCTCATGTTGTGTATACAATGTTTGTTAGTTTGGTGTGGTGCGAGGTATTTGAAATATATCTGATAGAGGGCGATCGAAACTTGTCATAAGAGACGAAGAATGTGTACCAACAAGCATGTAATAACGTTATTTCTTATCCAGGGTATTTTATGCTTTATGTATCCGCTCTCGTCGATTCAAGCCTCAACGTTCGGTAGTCCCACATCAGGTGCGTAAATTGCGACCTACTTATTTGTGCTTGTCTTTTCTGCTGTTACCCTTTGCAAAAGGTGGCGTGCTGCGTATGTACGCATTGTTTATAGTCTGTATGCATTGCAATTCTAAACTTATGTGTACAGTGTACGCATTACATATCAGCGATACACAGACAGTTTTCAATCAAATGGGTACATAGGCAAATAATAATATTCAGGCAACAAAAACAGGGTGTTGTTCAGCTACTTTTCCCAATTATACATGAGTAAAATGTTTGGAAGCAAAAACAACATGCCCTTATTTATCCCCTTTAAATCGTAATTTGACAGGGAAAACCGATACATGTACTTGAAGGGAAATTAATATGGTTGCTAAGAAATTGTAATAGTTCATGTATGTACATATTCGAATTCTCAGTACACACTTTAATACGTATTATGATGTCTACTGTAAAAATAGTGAAAACTTCTTATATCCACCCGTGTGTATGGACCCAGAGCAGGCTCCACAAAGTGCAGACCTGATCTTGATTCACACTGTTTATTCCCGATCATAATTTAACAGTTAGGCTTGAAACAAATTAGAAGACTAAAATATTCCCAGCGTGTAAAGAGATAATTGCCGTATTATATAATTATATATGTAAAAAAGCATTTAAATTTGATACTGTAACAATCAATTTACCTGACGTTGCATTTCTTCAGTTAAACTTGGCCTTTCCATACCCTGGTAGGGTACCAAAATATCGTAGATATTATTCCATTGTTGGGCCCACATGTTACCTATAATCATATAAACAGTAGCAAAGTACTTGGAGGTTGCATTTGATATATACTTGTGTATATCAAGCTGCTATCCAAAGCACGACAAAATATTTTCATATGTGCGAAACAAATAGGGAATGATTTTATATACAAGCACAACTAAGGACCTGGTACAAGAAAGTTTGGCACTTTCTGCAACCAGTTAAAGCTCATATGAGCATGAGCATCCGTATATTCTGGCCCGCTATTCATTAACACAATTTATGGGAGACAATTATGGCAGACATCTTGCTCTACGAGATGGAGCTGAATACACATCATAAAGACTAATTCTACAAATGCGCGATAAATACCAGTCATAGTGTGGAAACGCATCATCATCATGACATATATACATGTATGTGCATTGTATCGCTAGCTGTAAGCTAAAGCTCACTTTGTTATGCCAAGTAGTAAATGCATACTTGTACTCGTTATATTGTGCTATTACATGCCTGAAAAAAGAGCAATTTATGCACAGGTTTTATATATGGTACTTTATATGTGTGCATTTCATGCGGTTGTACACCTATTTAACTCAAAGTAAAAACCTCAGACCCCTAGGTTATAAAACCTCTATTATTTTTTATATAATGCAATATATATTCTGCTCTTAAATGTTAAAATGCCAATATTTTTCACATTTATTAGTTGAATAAATACAACATCTGAGAGTTATAAATAAATAAAAATCCTTATATTTTAGCATTTTAGAAACTTCTTAAACAAGGCTATCTATATCATAAACTTCGCAAAACATTTTCAAAATTTTATAGACGATACTATGATTTGATTTCTAAATTCCAAATTGCACTTAAATCTCTCTTGTGCAAAGGTCTTTCGTAACCTGGGGCCAATTTCATCAACGAATTTACGACGAAATATGTCTTAAAAACATTGTACGACGTTCGTACGTTAAAAATCGGGTTTCACCAAACTATTGCACTTTGCGAACTTCTTACTTTTTGTCGTATATTTAAGACAAATATTTAGGTGTCGCAGCTGACATTTTTGTCTTTAATATTACTAACTTACTACTTAGCTACCAAGGCTGCTGCATTTCACACGATTCTAGAGGCTGTTCAAAGAGCAAAAAATCGACAAAGGTTAAACTACCTCGAAAGTACTACAATCATTACCACCATTTACATACTATATGGTTTACCAAAATGGGAAAATAAGACCCCCTTTCCTTGGTACTTATGAGTTATTTTTAGTCCAAGTAACCTCTTCCACCCCTTCCCCTACCACGCTGTATACTGTCACAAAGAGATTCGTCTATGGCCACCATGCCGTCAATAGCTGATTTTATGCATAACCATCACGTCTAAGGGAAGGATTCTGTAGTAGAACTAACAGGATATTTTTGTACTTTTTCACATGTCACCATTGCTTAAACATTCAAATGTACGGGTAAGTCATCGTCCATTTGCATGACTGCCGGGGACGACAATGATGAGGGGGCTTTCGTCAAAGAACCATACGTTCTACATTCGATAAAATTTCAAAACGTATGTCTTTGTATGAGTATGTATATGTGGGAGCTGTTCACAAGAGCTTTCAGTAGAACTTTACATTCTCCATGAAGGGACAAACATCCGGGTTAGCACAATCTCAGTTCTACCTTATTACAAGTTGCATTCTAGATTTTTACATTTTCGAAAATTTCGACTTGTTATCTCAAGCACTCGTGGTGTGATGTTTTCCTCATTTAACTTAAACCTTGCCTCCATTTTGTGGGACGTTGGCAAACAGTGCAGACACAGATCAGATGCCACACAACCACGGTCCAAAAGATTAAAATGAGAAAACTCCATTCGACATGTATGGGTTAACATAAAGTGTGAAAACGAGTAATTTTCGGGACGCAGTTTCATGAAACCTTACTTGTACCATTTTTGCTATGAATACAATATGATATATCTCTTTTGTGTTCAAATGATAATAGTATGTCCCTCTTAGGGATCTGTAATTGAGCATTACACCAATCAACCATCGGGGTGTGAAGAAAGCCGAGACACCAAGACTCAGGACCAAATTTCGAGAGCATACGAAATTGGTCGGCAGTATTGTATCCGCTGCCTAGGACTGATTCCTGATGCTATCATTAATTCTGTGAATTGTGTTTGTTAGATGGATGTTGAGGATATTAGATTTCAAAGTAAAAAAGAGGTTGAACTATTTTTTTTCATCCAGACATGTTAGAAAAAAACTTCAGTTTCTAGTTCTTCTCAGTATATTTTGTGGTTTTAGGTAATCTTACTGATTTGTGCCTTACTTGGGCATGGTTTCTTATGATTTCGGGAAACCCGTCATCTAAGTGTCAAAGAGTTTGGCTCTAGATCAGACCGACGTATGACACAAGTATATGCACCGAGTTAAAGGGATTGATTTCTTAATGGGGTATGCTGTCGCCTGCCCGTCTTCTCATGCGCGGGTCCAAGAATTTTTGTTCGGGAAACTTCAAGTTTGCAAGGTTCTGGGAGGGGGATCCAGCATTTTTCCAGTTGGACCACTTGCTAATTTTTATGGAAACCTATATAACTTGTGATTTTCAAGGGGATGGAGGTCGGGACCCCCTGTCTTCATTCTGATCTGCACATGCTTTATCTTTAAAACTTTCTTCACATACCTACGTAGTTTTCACTCTGTGTTAAACCACTTTACACGGCTATATACAGTTCGCACGTGACCAATCACATGCTATTTGGAGACTGGAGTTAGGCAAAAGTTAAAAATACGACGTTTTTAGTGAAACGCAAATTTTTGTTCTTACGAACAATTTAAGATGTTTTGATGAAACTGACGTACGCACTTCTAAAAACAACGTACGCACAATTTAAGATATATCGTACGAACTTTATTGATGAAATTGGCCCCTGATTTCTATGGTGACTTGGTGTATAAATTGAAGAAGATTGTTGGCTCTTATAATTTTTCAGCGCAGTTCAGTAAAATAATTTCCCATTATAAAAAGATTGGCTATAACATTAATGTATTGCAACAGACTGTATGCTTGGTGGTCAACCCAATCACAGTTGGCAACTTTGCTTTCCTCTTTAATTGCACTCTGGTGGGTCGGACTTCAGACTCTATGATGGTTCCGACTAAAAGACTTATCTATTGATGAGATGGTAGGGGCCTGATGCTTTGCCTGCTTGTCGGGCCCACCGGGGTTTACATGTTGGATTTCTTTTGCTCCGGTATTTAGTTTTATTTACTGTTGAGTCCTTATCTTTGCTTTATGTCCTTGTTATATCTTGATTTTTATGTTTTAGGAGATGATGCATTGATAAGTTAGGGGTCTTTCATGCAAACCAAATATCTATGTGTCTTGATCCACATCTGAATTAAGGGTGAGTTTGGCGCCATTCAACCGGTTTAAGCCCGCCAGTAAAATATTTTACTGACCGTTCCATGGTGGTATTTCTTTTGTGGATCTTTTATGTTTTTTGTTCTGTCTTGTGTTTGCTATGTCTTTATGCGTGTCTGTTTATATGTGCTTTGTGGTCACCTGCTGGGAAAGGGCTGACCTCTTGGCTCTCGTTTGTGGTGTCTAACTGTGAGTTTGTCACTTTCCCATTGGTATCCTGGGTCAGATGTGGTACTTGATTATATCGATTCCTGATCTTTGCACCCTAACTTACTTTCATAACTATGTTACAAATAAGCAAAAATGACAGGTAACAATCCCAACCTAGGTCTTGTCAATATGAATGCATATACAAAATTTGGTAAAATTCTATCTATTTGTTTTCCAGATATTGAGCGGAAACGAAATTCAAACATAAATCAAGGACCATAACGCTGTTACAAATTAGCAAAAAATGACAAGTAACAATCCCAAACTAGATCTTGTCAATATCAATGCATATGCAAAATTTGGTGAAATTCTGTCAAGTTGTTCCCAAGATATTGAGTGGAGACGAAATATACTGGCGTAAATCAAGGGATATAACTCTGTTACAAATTTGCGAAACGTGATCTTTAAATATCCCAAAATAGATATTGTCAATATCAATGCATATTTAAAATTTGGTAAAATTCTGTCGATTTGTACTCAAGATACTGATCGGAAACGAATTTTGGCGTAAATCAAGGGCCATAACTCTGGTACAAATATGCGAAAAATGACGCATAGCAATCCCGAGTTGATCCTAGATCTTGTCAATATGAAAGTATATATAAAATTTTGTAAAATTCTGTCAATTTGTTCTCAAGATATTGCACGGAATCAAATTTTGGCGTAAATCAAGGGCCATAACTCTGGTCCAAACGTGCGAAAAATGACGTGAAACAGTCCCAACGTACATCTTGTCAATATAAATGCATATATAAAGTTTGGTGAAATTCTGTCAATTTGTTCTACGGATATTGAGCGGAAATGAATTTTTGGCGTACATCAAGGGACATAACTCTGGTACAAAAATGCGAAAAAGGACGTGTAACGATCCCAACTTAGACCTTGTCAATATGCATGCATATATAATATTCTGTGAAATTCTCTCAATTTATTCTCAAGATATTGAGCGGAAACGAAATCTTGACGTAAATCAATCGGGCAAATTCTCTGGATTTGACAGGTAACAATCCCAACCTATATCTTGTCGATATCAATGCATATACTGTGGTAAATATCTATCAATTTGTTCTCAAGATATTGAGTGGAAACGGAATTATGACAGACTGAATGACGGAATTACGGATAGATGGATGGACAGATGGATGAAATGACGGACAACCCAAATCCAATATAGCCTCCACATTTTTAAATATTATACCAACCAAACAAATGTGCCGGGATATGTCCGGTTTCAGGAAATGTTGCATCCTTGTAGTATGCCTTCAGCTTTCTACGAACATAGGCATGCAGCTCTTCATACAAAGGCTTGAACTCCTGATATAGGCTTTCTACATCTTTCTCAAAGTTATCGTCTTCATACCAGGATCGGTAGTAGTGCCCAATGTCATCATATTTGCCTACAATGATGAAACCATATAAGGGCTTCTGTGTTTAAAAAAGTACATGTACTATGGCCAGGAGCCCTTGCACTCCCTAACCTTTAAAAAGAGATTTATAAAAAACGCCATCGCATATTGAGATAAATCAAAATAAATTGCGTATTCAGATTAACAAATAGTAAAGATAAGTGTATTTTTGTTGACATGTATGTAAGCTTTTTTCAGAATGAACAGTCGTCATTCTTTATCAGCATTAACATATGATGTTACTGTTATTCAGCGGATAGCGTCATGTCATATTTAAGAAATAGATCAGCTCTAGCAGTGAATTGTTGAGTAATAATTCATTGTTTGGTGGTCAGTTGTGAAAAAGATCAATTCATAAGAGTGTATAGTAGTTTCAAAGATGCATAGTTATGAGGCTATTCCATTTTTCTAATTATAAACAGGTAAAGCATGAATTTTCAATGCTACGCAATAATCTGTGGTAGGTTCAATATAACTGTAAACTGAGACTACCTGCACGCCCAAAATCAAGGCAAACTTGCCAGTGTTTGTTTACAACGATTCTAATCTATCTTTAAAACTACTATAGCGCAAGTGATTTATCTTCGTACAATTGACGGGCAAACAATGAATTATTACTCAACAATTCACGCAATAGAGTTTATCTATTTCGACTCTTAGAAAAAATACATTTGAAGCCTTAAGCTTCTTCCAACATTCCGCCATTGCACTGAGGAAATCCCACCAATAGTTGGACTGTGTCGCATACGATTACATGTATTTGTAACGTCTTTCCAGCGTGAAAACGACCATACACCGTCTAACGCCAAGACTGACGTCATTTTGCAGTAGCAACTGTCGTCAGTTAGTGCGTGTTTACCATGCGTTTCTAAACTGTGAATTATAGTTTGATATATCACGTTTTTAGTATTGGCTCTATAGGCGAGATGTGTTAGAATTAATGTCATGACGTTACGTAACACTTTTGGCGGGCACGTCCGTGACAACAATACACATTTTTATTGAAATAAACAGACTTTGAAGGCGATACACTCGCATTTAATGGGTCATATATGATAAACAGAATCTTACACTCGTGATCAATTCATATTAAGGACATATGCTACTAAATACTTCACACATTGAAATCTCTTCAATTCTTTGCATCCAGCTTGTTTTATGCATGGACTGTCAATTTATGAAATAAAAAGGATATGTCACCGTTTTCAATTTTTCAAAAATTCATGTGCAAGTGTTCAACCTTTGACCAATTCTATAAACAAATAAAAGAACAACCTAAGTCCTAAACAGCAAGCTAATATAGTTGTAATCTTCACCAAGCTTCTTTATTTTAATTTCAATTAATGCTAATAACCTCAAGCGTTCAATGCAAGAAAATGTATTTGTTTTACCAAGCCATGACATGATTCTGCATTATATATTTTGGTAATTCGCCAAAAAAGTGGATTTGGTTTTTAAGTAAATTATATATTAAAAAATCTTTAAATTTTCTTTTTATGTCATGGACTACATGTATCATAATACTTCGTAGTATGAAGTATTTCAGCATAAAGTCGCTATAAAGGAAAGAAAATAAACCATTGTAAAATATTGCCCCCCACAGAATTTGACCAAAGTCCGCCTGTTCTATAGTCCAACACGCTTACCACGAGGCTAGGAGGCCAGGTCGTTCGTTGCTTGCAATAATCATACAAACAGAATAGATAAATTATTTCTGATTTATCCGTGCACATTGGATTAAGCCATATATGTCTTAAGATTTATTAAACTCGCCAAAGGCTCATTTGATAAATTTCATATTAAATGATCACGAGTGTAAGATCCTATATCTGCGTAGGCAATATAACTACCTTCGAAGACAAAATTTAAGGGATTAAAGGAATCACTTCAATATAGAATTGTACTGCTTTCTCTAACCAATCAAGTCATTGTCATATAGAGTTGTACTGTCTTAACTCTCAAGCTTTGGTTTTGATACCGAGTATATTGAGTCACATACAAATGTAGGTCCATTCAAGGATTTATCGTGAGAGTAAAATTGTAATGATTTTCTTACCCATCATATTCCAAGCATATGATTTGGGTGAGAAATAATGATAAAAAATCCATTACGCACAATTAACGACATTGATCTAGGGGCCTGGTTAGTCCGATACATATTTTGCAGAATCGCAGAGTAACAGAAAACGAAAGGCAAAATGTTACACACTTCATCCACGTGATATGCCCAGGTCACACATTCACGGATCACCTCGCCGGTTTTACTACGGATTAAATCTCACGGATGACCCAGGAAATGCCAATTTCCGTAGTCCGATACGGATGCACTATAAACGTATGATTAAGTACTACATGTACTACGTATGATTACGGATGCAATACGGAAAGCTGCGGACCAATACGGATTACCACGAATGATGCAGGATTGTATCCGTGGCTTATCCGGCGTCCAGTCCGTGAATGTGTGACCTGGGCATTACATATTGCAGTACATCCTTGGGCCAAGATGTCGCTAGGCCTTGCCCAGTAGACATCTTAAAGCTGGCAAGTATCATCCTGCCAGCGAAACGCCGTTTCGCTGGCCGACCGATAGTGGACCGATACTGTTTTTATGTTGACTGCCTTACCTCCATCTTGTATTGCAGTATTCAAGAGATTCACAAACTCTTCATACTGTTTCTTCATCTGTCTCCCACTGACATCCCGCCAGCCCTTCCAGGCATCCTTTAACTGGGTGTGGTCCCGGACGTTAGTCATAATATCTGTCAAATCTGATAAAACAATGAAAAAAGGAGTCAAAATTGGTTCATTTACAATGTACGCTTGTTTTGGTGTTTCTCATCTGGTCATGTTTGAGGCCCCATTGGTATGTCAATGTCATTACAATACTAAAAGCAAACACTTTGAAATTGAATGTTTATATTTACATTAAAGGCTTACAATGAGGCTAATGGCATGTTAAACTAGTTTAATATACTCATTAAGGACATATGCGACTAAATACTTCCCACATTGAAAGTTGTTCAATACCTTGCATATGGTTTGTTTCATGCAAGGACTTTAAAATTATGCAATAAGAAGGCTATGCCACCATGCTCATTTTATTATAATCTCAAATGGAAGTTTTGAGCATTGACCATTTTTCTGAACAAATGAAAGGATAAACTAAGTCCTAAATATCAAGCTAAAGTTGTTGTAATCTTTAGTCAGCTTTATTCGCTTAACTTATTTTAATTATTGCTCAAGACCTTAAGCCTTCTAAAATGTGCAAAGAGCTACGCGCATTAAGAGGCTTTTTGGCCCCCATATAAGTCTAAAATATAAAAATTGTTTTTCACCTATTTGTTCTTAATGATTTATTAGAACAATAACCAGAGTGTAAAAGTCTCAAATTACTTTGACTTTTACCGTTGCTATGTAAACCAAAATGGCCGTCAAAATAGGCTGAAAATAGGAAATTGGCCATTTTGGAGCGAAATTGAGAGGTTTGATAGAGAAATTAACTTAGAGCACAAGCAGATACCAAAAATATATTTTAACAGAAGATGAGAATAACCACGGCACACAACATATTAAAAGGATGGTATTTAGCTGTGCAGATATCTAATTCTTAAAAAATCGGTCTCCAAAAGCCTTAAATTTGGTCCAAAATGGCGATTTACGTGTTTTAAGTATATTGTGGGCGATTTTTGTTACCATAGGGACGGTAAAATTTAGATAAAGGCCAAGCTTTTACACTTCAGTTATTCTTGTAATAAACCAGTTAGAAATTGGTGAAAAGCAATTTTCAGTTTTTGGCTCTAGAGGGGTCTAAATATCCCCTTAATGCACGCATCCCTTTGTTTGTTTTCCCATAGTGTGACAGTATATTGCATCATGTATTTTAGTAATTCCTCAGAAATAGGATTTGATTTTTACAACAAAAAAATATATTAAAATATCGGACATTGAAAATCTTATTTTTTTATTTTCATTTCATGAACTATCATAATACCTTTCAGAAAAAGAAACAAATGGGGTCACCACGCTAATTTTTTGTTCAGGAGGACCAAATCTAACCTCATCCCACATAGTTTGTGCATTATTCAATATAAAGCTTCCAGAAATGACAATTTGTGTCGTTTTTATTATTTTATTTTACTAGTATGATGTAATTCAGTATTAAAACGTTAAAAGGAAGAAAATAATACTGAAAAATATATGTCCACCCGGGAATAGACCCTTGTCCTCTGGGTTCATAGTCAGGCACGCTCACCACTAGGCTAGGAAGCCAGGTCATTCGCGGCTAGCAAATACTGTACAAGAAAAATTGATAAACCGAGATATTTTGTTTGTGTGATTTGATTCTCTACGTCCCATCAACAATCTTTCGGTTATATAGGGACGGTTCTTCCTGGGTTAAACCAGTACTAAGCTAGGATTAATGTTCTTGCTCAAGGACACAACGCAGTGACGCCGGTGAGACTCGAACACGCAGCCCACTTCCCTATTTGCTACCAGGCATAATTTTTTTAAATTATGTACATGTACATTGCTTAATTTTGCTTGTGACCTATCTATCTACCTTGGTACTTAATAGACATATATTTCGGACATATTTTATTCACTTTAGAAAATGTTGGAAAGTTGATCTGGCATAAGAGTATTTGAACACTGTATTGATCCGAATATGTAGATGGTCGAAAGACATGGGGAATAAACATTATCAATTGATTTCTAAATTATCTGACACAAGAATGGTGCGCATGGGAATTAGCCGCATATGTCTTTAATACATGAGATCTCGCGGTAGATATTATTTATATTCTGAACGTAGTTTTAGTAGTCAGCTGTCAACCACGTTAGAATTATTTGCTTTATACACATCAGGTAAAGATGCTTTTAATACTGTCTGTGAGCCAATGGCCCTTTTCTTTGTTTATCACAGTTAACCAATATGATTCCACAATTGTCCGTTGTGGTGCTACATTGACTAAGATCTAAAGCCTCTTTGCGAGCCTAGATAGTTCGTGTGCGTTAACAACGGCATTATCTAGGGCGAAGGTATGGTATGTTAAATATATTTAAGCATCCCCATTCCCACACCCCGATGGTTGCAGCTACAAGCCGTTCTAAGGTGGTGATTATGTTGTTGTTGGCTCATTGTTTACTGTTGCTCTCATTGTATGTAGAGGTTTTGTACTGTGTCGTTGCTTTGTGGTAAAAAGTTAGTCCTTTCCAGGTCACCAATCATTTCATGGAGAGAGAGAGAGAGAGAGAGCTGGTTACTCTATTTAAATTGTATTTTTGCTTTTGCATGTATGTCTGTGTGTGTTTGATTCTATGTGTTCTAATATCTTTTCCTTATGGTGCCATGATTGGTCTGTGTATAATCTGGTAGTAGTAATGGGTGCCACTATGGGGCCCGGGACTTTTAAGCCTGAAAAGAACTTAGTTTTTTTCAGGATAAAAAGTCCCGGTCCCCATAGATGGCTACCCTTGTAAGCTTGAGTGACTAGCTGTGAATAACTTAGTTTATTTTTGGGGTTAATCTGACTGGGGCTATAATTGTGATAGCTTCCTGGGCTATTGAGAATAACTTAGTTTATTATTGAGGTCTTTTCTGGTCGGGTCTATGATTGTGATAGTTTCGATGGCTATTGAGAATAACTTAGTTTATTTTTGAGGATTATTCTGGCTGGGCCTATAATTGTGATAGTTTCCTGGGCTTTTTGGGAATAACTTAGTTTATTTGAGGTCTATTCTGGCTGGGCTTATAATTGTGATAAACTCCTGGTCATATCCACTGGTTGGGTTGTGATTATAATAGTTTCCTGGGCTACTGGGGAATAACTTAGTCATTTTTGAGGGGAATAAAGGTCCTGCTATGGTGATATATAAAATAACTTAGTTAATTTCAGCTTTGAAAATAACTTAGTCATTTTAGGGGGTATAGTATGTGGTGATATATGGTGTGTGTCAAGGCTACTAAGTTCTATGCGTCTTAAGAGTCTCTTGGTCAATCAAGACCTCATCTCCTAGAGGCATCACTCTGTAGCGTTAACTAGTGTATAGCTAGTCGTCTCAAGCTTACTACTACTGATTTTTTAATGAAAAGAACAACAAAGATTGGTGAACATTTCTATAACTTTATTGCCCCGCTAACTATAACTGAATACAATGACAGAGGATTAGGGCCGTCCCTCTGTTCATTGTTTACAATAATTTCCCTTAACATATTTACAACATATTATATTTAGGATACTTCTTTGAAAGGTGATGTGAATAATTATGACATTTACAAGTCTGTATTCTGTGTTTGAATAAAAAGTCAGGAGGAGCCATGCGTCTCATTCCATTCTTGGATAGGATGACTCTGGCATAGTTATAGATGAACCACATCTCGATATCTCTGTCATTCTGGTATAAATCATCTCCAGTTCCATATAGTTCTTGATGAATGGCTGTGTTTAGATCTAGTCCTTTGTTGAGCTGGTGAATGATGTAGATACACCAAATTCCACATACTTTGCTCCATGGACTCTGTAAACATTCTTTGTTATGGATCCATCTTGAAGAGTTTCTTTCAATAAATGGTAGAATATATTGCTCTTCTGGTGGTCTTCCATATGAATCGAAGTAGATAACTTGATCTCTTCTGAAGTAGATAGTCACCCAATGTTCTCCTGGATCTGTGGATATATCTGTATTTACAATGTAAGCCTTCATATCCAGTGGTTTCTTCTCTGGTAGTAAATCCTTGGCACATACTTCTCCTTTCACAGGTATATTGTTTATGACTTTGATAAGTTCAACAGTGTTCATTTTTATTCTGTTTCTGGGTTCTTCTCGTTTTCTTCAGTTTCCTTTTCTTCATAGGACTCTATGAGTTTCTTGGCCCAGTACGTCTTCCACTGTTCTGTTAAGTCACTTTGGTTTTTCTTGAAGTACTGCCAGTTTTTATAGGCTTCTTGATTTTCTTCTGGCGTCAGGTGATTGATCCCTGTTGTAAAGTCCATAGGGTGTCGCCAATTATCGCCATACAGATAGTTCCATATTCTATTGTCAAAGTCTTCCATCACATCATAGATGTTTAGGCCCTCTAAGGCTGGATCATGACATCCATAATCTTCACTCCATTCTCTTGGAGAAGTCCATAGACAGATATCGTGGTATTTCTGACTTGGGTGGTTCATTTTGCATCCATGACATTCATGCTTCGCACAGTCTCCAACTGCCATCTTTAGACAAGTCAATATGGCTTGTTTTAGAAGAGTCTTCATAAGACAATCGATATCCTCATTGTCTTCTACTTCTTTCTGTAAGGTACTCTTCTCATCTGATGGCTGGACTGTTGCACTGTATGCAACTGTTTGGTACATCAAGTCCTGTTCAATGAAGTATCCTGCATTCATCTTTAGTAATCTGTGGTAACTTCTCTAAGTCCGTTGATTTCTATCAGGTTGTCAAACTCTGCATACACAAGCACGTTGATCGTCTTGTCAAGTGATGTTGCAAACTGAAGCTCCAATCTGAGGTTCCCAGTTTTTATATGGTGCAAATGAGACTGATCGGCTGCTTGATCTGGAGTCAAATCATATCCCCAAAAGCAGTAACCTCCTTTGTAATCTTCATAATCAATATTGCAATTTTGGACCTGATTCTGACTTGCTAATGCTTGGTAAACTGATAGGAAGGATCTGAGATACTGATCATTTTCAAATCTAGGTTCAAATGGTTTTCCATAGACACTATGTCCATCACAAGTGACATCCATTTTACTTAGATTGAAATGTTGGAAAAAGAAAGGATTAGTATCCAAATTCCCATTAAATGCCTCATTTGTTACTAAACCAATAAAAACTCGTTTTGGAAGTTGACCTGTGAGAAGATGATCTTCAATTTTAGATCTTGTGCCACTACTGATTGTAAAAGTTTTGACTTCAACTCTTCTGATTGGAAATTTAGCATTATGATGAGCAATAGTTTGATTCAGTTCATTGCTAATGGCTGGTAGAAGCTGAACATTTCGTACTCTCAAGATAGCAGTATCAATTTTGATTTTTGCAGGATAATTATCACTCATCAAACAAAACTGAGGAGATGATCGATTAAGTCTAAGTTTGAATTCTAAGCCATTAGGTAAATATTTTTCCTGCATAGCAAGATCCAAATGTAATTTACCCTGAAGCTCCACGGATTTGCTTTTTGCTACGCGTTTGCCACGATCAGTGATAGATGCATTTGTTATATCTTCAAAAGCTCCAGCTTCATCCTCAGACCAAAATTCTGCGGCCTTCAGTGATTATCTTTGACATCAGAACCATAAGAAAATAAATTTTCAAGGTATGCTCTGTATGGATACGTGTCTGAATTATTTGTGATCAATTTATTGTTGATATACAAATCTATGCCACTGAACATACTATGAAAAAAGTTATTAATTGGAAATACTTTTGCATCCGTGTCAAGATCTTCACCCGTTTGCTTTAAGATTCTGAATTTGATATACAGATAGGCTTGAGATAAATCAGTGTAAAACTCGGTACGAGGTGGAATTAGAAATTCAATGGGTGCATGATGACTATCGAGAGAAGCGATGGGATGATAATCATTCCACTGAGTGCCTTGCATGGTAGTCATGGTGGGTGGAATGGATTCCATATCCAATTCCGTTTTAGTGCAATCGCAAGAACCTTGTTGAATCATTTTTCGTCAAATATATCTTTTTCAAATACCAGACGTTTAATAGGATTAAACTTTTTTGCTCTGCTTTTAAAACCCCTCTTAACAGTTCGGTGTCTAGATTGAGACTGAGGCTTTTTGCGTTTTTGAGTTGAATTTATAGCCAACTGATTTATAGTAGACTGACCAAAAGATTTCAAAGCTGTTTTTCCTCTTTGTTTTAAAACTTTTTTTACATTTTCACCACCCACAATATCTTTTAGAGCTTGAATCCCTTGATCTTTAGCTACTTTTTTCACACTTTTTAAACTTGCTTTTGCGACAGGTTTTAAAATTGGAATCACTGTTCTCAATGCAGCTTTAAAAATGGATCCTAAACCATTGCCATATTGTCTTGAAACGCCTCTGTACACGGGAAAGTCTCCTTTCCCAGATTGAAGAGACATAATACTTCTGGATTGTTTCAACATTATTCCTTCTGTCGAAAATGTAGTTTCACTAACGTTTTCCCAGAGATAAATGGCACATTTTCACCTGTATCACCTTTTATACTAATGTGCACCTGATCTATGAAAGATTTTGCCACTGGAACGTAGTGTACATTGACAAATTCTTGATGTAAATGATTGTTTTCTCTTTTACTTTCAAATGGCAATACTCTCAAAATAGGTGCAGTAACATCACCAATAAATGTATAACTTGCTAAATCAGAGTAAATGTAAAGTTGATGAATTTTTGTATTCAAATCCACACCATATCTGAAAATGTATTTTTCATTTCCTACTGGTTTATCAAAATGATTTCTATCTACACCTAATATTTCTGCAATTGCCTTTGGAAAAATAATTTGTACTTTCGTAGGATCTTGAACATCAAGTTTGACTCGAGCACTGTTTTCACCATAAGTGATTGAAATGGTAGCATTGCTATTTTTCAGTGTCAGATCATATCGAAAATTGATACTTTTTTGAATTTCTTCAACTAAGTGGCGTGGAGAAGCATAATAACCATTTTGGATATAGATTTTTTGGTCTACATATGATACATACGTTGTACAGTTATCAATGTCTTCACACATTTTTCTATCAGTAAATCTTTAGATCACATAATTGTTTTCTTTTGTGATATTATTTACTTCAGTTGGAGTTATGACTTCTACCAAACCCACTTCCCAATTATCTTTTTCAATTTGTATGGAATGATCTAATTTCACTTTAAAGTCACATTGCATATTTTTTGAAAATGTACTGAGTGAACTATCACTCAAGAGTGTCAAATAAAAGTTATTCATGGTTTGAGTTTGGGTGAATCTGTTTCGTCAGCAGAAATTGGATTAGTTTGTTTTCTAAAGTTTAAACCTGGGGATGGTAGTATGTAACCGATAGAACTACTGAGTAAAATTAACCACAATTCTTTATCTGGACTTCTCAGACTGATTTGAACTAGTGATGTGACAATGATCATGTATTCAACAATGATCTGAGCAAAAAAAGTGAAACGATTTTTAACAATTCGATCACGACCTTCTGCAGATTGTACTGAAGCAGTGTCACCACGTACAAATGATCCTCTGAGATCCATTTTCATGCTTTTATACAAGATCAGATTCTAAAATCCAACTTTCAAATTTTGAAGGATAACCTTTCCAGTGAACTTTAATTTCTTTCACCCACTTTTTTCCTACTTTATGTTTTCTGTGATCTAAAACAGAATCAATTTCGTAAATTTGATCTTTCTCTACACGTTGTAACTCGTGTGAATAGAAAGTGCCTTTGACTAATTCACCCTCAAGATCTTTTATTTTATAGGTGATAGGAGTCTGAGTTTTGACCACTGCTAAAATTTGAAATAATTCTTGTGTCCAATTTGGTAAATAACCTTTATCAAATGTACGTTTTGTTTTATTGATAAGCACAAAATCATTCACTTTGAATTTTGGTTTGACTTTTTCAGAATTTGATTTTCCATATAAGTTTTCGGACACCTGTGGTTCATTTTTAAGAGTCACAGACACAGGTGCACATTTAATACTTCGATGATAAGCGTGATTGTAACCATGTACTAATTTGGGAAGAATGTCTACATATCGCAAAGTGCGATGATGAGTAAAATATTTCCACATGCGAGTTTTCAAAGTTCTTTGAAAACGTTCCACAATACTGGCTTTGGTTTCAGGATTTTCAGTAGTGAAGAAATGAATCTTTTTAGTTTTCAAGAAATTTTGAAATTCTTTATTTTTGAATTCAGTTCCTTTATCTGTTTGCAAACTTTTTGGACATCGTCCACTTTTTAACACAGATTTGAAAGCAATCACTAAAGTTTTCCCAGGTTTATCTTTAATAGGTACCACCCATGCATATTTTGAAAAGACATCTATGATGCAAAGTAAATATTTATGTTTGTCATTGAACTTTGATAATTTTGATAAGTCTGCCAAATCTGCTTGCCATTGAGTATCAATTCCAGCCACTACTGTTTTGCGTCGCAAAAACTTTTTATGAATAGGTTTATGTAAAGTATAAGTTTGTTGTTTTCTTAACCAGTCTCTAACATCTTGAAGTTTTACTTTTTTGGATGTTTGTTTAGCAAGTTTGTACAAAGCTTGTTCACCTGCATACGCAGCAGGACTTTTAGGATTGTAATACAACTGTTCAAGCTTCATTGTAACTGACCCATGGAGAAGAAAACTCTTCTTTTATACGTTTTTTGGTGGCAGATAAAAGTGCCGGAGAGGAAAAATGGTCTTTGATACGTTTTCTGACACTCAAACTCTTTGCAGACCTGACAGAAACAGGAATACGAATTGCTGTTTTTCTGATGGTGCGTTTTTGTTTGGGAGTGATATAATCAGTTTCAGGAGTTTCTGGAGCGCGATGCATCCAGTCCCACCTTTCCCTATTTCCATTGACATCTTGGGGAATATTCATGTCTCTTAAACCTTCTGCAAAAGCTTGCCAACCTGTAGGTTCACTGCCTTTACGATGTCTAATGACTTCATTGACCAAATCAATAATATTAGACCCTGGAATAGATTTGCCATAAAGTTTAACTGTACCATCATCTTCCCAGGACACATTTGGGTTAGTTTTTAGAAGTGACACTAAAAGCTGAGCTTTACGTTTCATGGTGGAGGGTACACTATCTATAACCAATTGATTCATTTTGGAAGAACTAGGGTCAGATTGGGGAAAAAGAGATGTTTCTTTTAAAGCTTTTTGATGAGCTGTTTTAAATTTGTGCAAGGTCTGGCCATACAATTGAGATTTTTCAGCTTCAGACAAATCTTCATTGGCCATGACAGAAGATAAGTCTCTTTGAAGACTGGCTGTGGCAGATACATTAGGATCAGGAGGCAGTCTGGGTTTTTGAATTTGTTCCTCTTTCCATCGTTTCATGTCTTCCCAAAGTTTAAATGGCACAATAGCCATTTTACGACCATCCATATTTTTTTTATTTTTTGATAATTTCACCCAAGACAGAACCTATGATAGGAGCAATTAATGGTTTTAATAATAATCCTAACAAAGCTCCACCTTTCTGATTAATAATTTTCTTTTTTGTGTCAAGTGGAACTTGCTTAGAACTCAGTAAACGTATATGCTGCTTTCTAGCACGTAACTAATTCTTTTGAGCATTTGTCAGACGTACATTGCCTTTTATAAGATTGATGCAACATTCCCCTACACAATCAATGACTTCTTTAGGAGATTCTTGAATCATTTTCTTACGACATTTATTGGATAAATGAGTCAATGCTTCTAAAAATGTACCATAAGTTTTAATCAGAGATTTTTTTCTCATTTTATTTTGCAATTTTCTACGACGTGTTGTTGTTACAGCCATGTTTATGAGTGTGTTTATGATTTAAATGTACAATCCTTTTATAGTTTTTTTTAAAAATGAAGTCGTCGACGTTCAGAATGAGGTGGTGATGGATATTTGTTTGGATTTAACATGTGCATGGTAGCACCAAATCCATGTCTTTTTAACAAATCTTGTGCTCTCAAAGGAGTAAATCTTGCTAAATTTATAGAAGATCGTCTTGCATTCGTGTTTGGAGAATCAAGACCTAAATTTTGCCATGAAGCAGAACTTTTACTTTTACGTTTTGTTACAAAACGATCATCAACCTTTCTTTTTTTCTGTTTTCTAGGTTTTTTTACAGATTTTTTCTTAGGTTTTTTAGTTTTCTTGTTAAATTTTCTCATCAATTTATTTCCATCCCATCGAATCAGACTTCGAATGATCACACCACCAAAGAATCCACCACCTCCAGGTTTTAAAATGATACTACGTTTGACTTCAGGATCAACTATTGCACTTGCTAATTTTCTTACGTCATCCTGATGTCTATCCATAAATTTTTGAGTTTGTTTAGGTAATTTCATTTTACCCTAAACAATTTTTCGAGCTGCCAAAGAAAACCATTTGATCATTTCAATTAAACCTGCATTTAAGAGTGATTTTCTTTTATGACTATCATGTTCTCTGCTTAAATTATACAGAGCACGTATCAGATTAGCTGATGTTCGTTGAGCCATTTTGACACAAATGATGGATTTAAACTCAAACACACCTTTTTATACTCCTGGAAAATAGACAACAGGTCCTTGTTGATCTGATTTTGTAAACCAGTTTTGAAAAATATGTGTTCTGAATCTAAGATAATCAGGTGTATTTGGTTTCAAATCGACCAATAAGTATCCATGAGGTATAGATGTGGCATCGTTAAACGCATGAATCATATGTGGAGTTTGAAGTTGATTTGCTAATACTTTGATTTGCATCTTATCTCTTGGACTTTGAAATAAAACTAAATAATGAGCATTCAAACTGATGGTGCGAGAAGATTTACTTTGTTGAAATAAATTTTGAGTGATGTACACCACACTTGCGTTTCTATGATGTCCTTTTCTTGTAAACCATAACTTAATTTTTTTCTTCATCTTTATCTCCTAACATGTCATCAAAAATCACCAAGTGAGTTGCACTGGGATCAGTGACAATTTCATCTTCATCATCGGGAATACCTTGAATAAATTTGATGTTTGACCCCTCACGCTCTTGTAAGATATTATAAGATGTTTGCCATTCCTTGTAACACCAAACAATACGCTGGGGTAAAATATCAAATAAATCTTCTTTAAACTCAATCATCTTTTTAACAAATTCAGTTTTACCCGATCCACTTGGACCAGAAATAAAAATATTAGAAGGATGTTTAAAAAACAAACTTCCAATATCTTGATTTGAGTCCAACTGGTGTGTAGAAAGTGCCATGGTTAACTGTGAAAAAATTACAAAGACAATTTTATTTATACTCAAATTTTAATGAACATGAACCAACAGTTTAATACATAATAAAAAAACAGTTTAATACATAATTAAAAAAAAACAGTTTAATACATAATTAAAACAGTTTAATACATAAAAACACCTGTACAATACACCAGTCACAGTTCAATTCATGACTATCAGAAATAAGTTCAGTGCATGATCATCAGAACTACTCTATCTATGCCAAATATCCATAAGGAACAGTATATCCATCTCCAATAAATACACGTTTAGTATAAGTGAACAGATACGTCTGGATTGCAATTCAGTGGTCACAGTCTTGTCTTTATGTTTTCTGATCCTATGGTAGTTGACAGTATCTCTGAAGTCTTTCCTATCTCCCTTCACCAAGTTCAGCATCCGATCAAAGTGAATGACTTGAGATGTATTGTAATCTAGAGTGAGTCCTTTCACTTTGCAAGTAGATCCTCGATTTCCATCTTTGTCTACAAATTCATAGCCATAGTTTTTCGGTCCCATGCCTACAAATTTCACAATTCTAGCATTGGGCACTTCATCTGTCCATTCTCCAAGTCTGTTGTTGACAATAGTAGGATTCCATAAATGTGGTTTGTGATGATAAATGATAGAATCTGTATCAAAGTAGAGTACACGTTCATTCAGCTTTTCCAAGGGTTCATATAACTTTAATCTGGCTTGAGCAGTGACGAAGGCTGCGACAATCACATTACTGCAAGCATGCGGCTCCACATTGGGTTCTGTATCCTCCCAGTTGACCAGTAGAAGATTTTCTCTGCAAATGTCCACATTCTTGACAATCTTGTTTGGATTCGTCACCAGATCAAAGAACTTGGCAGGTTCTGAAAAATATTCTGTCTTGGTCATATTATCTCGCTGTGCCAATTTTCCCCAGAGACTGTTTAACATGATCTTAGCAATAGCTCTCATTCCTTTATTCTTCTCCACATTCTCCAATCTGATTCCTTCGGCTTCAAAATAATCTTGCTTGAACTTGATCTTATCTTGCTCAGTCTTGCACCAATCAGGATAGCCACTTGATTCTTGTTTGATTCTCAGAAAAGTATTGATATAGCCAGCAAAGATCCCTTCTTCTCCAGATTCTCTGTCATACTGAGTTGTCTCTGAGAAATGCCAGACTTCATACACGTCCAATAACTTGTATCCTCTGTCCAATGCAGCAAACAATTCGATAGTTACCCAGGTCCCTGTAAAACTTCTATCTTCTTCTCGTAAATGAGTACATCTCATATAAGGATCTGTCTTTTCAGCACAACTTCTACACAATGGAAACATCAATTTCTGACTGCATTTCTGTGGAAGTACAGGATGGTACAAATTGGTGGGTGGTAGCACTTTACACTTGATCAATCCACAGTACTGTCTGATGTTGTCTTTATCAATGTTCTCTTGAGAATAGATGGTAGGATGACCAAGTGGAAACTGTCCGTACTTGCAAATAGTTGGATAGAGTGAACACACATCTATGTACTTGATTTCTTCATTAGAGGATTCATCGATTTCCTGATAGAGTTTGGTCGAGTTAGTCCTTCCACCAAATAAAGCATCTCTTGGCCTCAAAGGGTCTAAGTTTGTAAATTCTGAGTCCACCAAAGATCTAAAGTCTGGATCTTCCTTGTATCTCTTGTCATAGTCACATTCCCAAAGCTCCACCACCTGATATCCTGCTTTTTGTAACTCTTCACTCTTGCCAATGGTCAAAATATGCAACTGATGCATGCTCAAACACTGATGATGTTGAACTCTGTTTCTGTCTGGAAAATGAGTAGGACATCCATGCCAGTAACATCCATAGAATTCAAATACAGTTCGAGATTCTTCATGGTAGCCATCCACATAATGCCCACTGATTCTTTGTTCACCACCATTCAATGCATGTTTGATTTCAATGCCACGTTCCTTAGCTTCACTTTGAATCCATCTTACAGCTTTGATAGAGTAATTCTTTTGATTAGGATACCCTTCAGGTGGGATGATGGCAATACTGTTTTCAGGCATATGATTCTTTCTCCATACTTTTGAACAAGCTTGAGCGATAGTGCAAGCTTCAGACAAAGGATCGAGTCCACTAATGTTGATCAATTCTCGTCTGAAACAAGCACATCCTCGTCTTAAAATATCCACATCACTACGACAGTATTCTTCCATCTCCCATTTGAAGTTAAATATAGCACCACTCTCAATTTTCCCTTTATGCCAAGCTAAAAATGTCTTACGATCCTTGACAGACATCTGACCAGGATTGTACATGTCCACAGGAAAGTAAGGTCCCACATACTTTTGGTTTGCCAGTGTATTTGCAAGATGAGGAAAGTAACCTTTCTTCATCTCTGTCAAGCCAAATGTATCTGGGAAATTAGCCAGTCCCATATGCAAAAACTGATAAGAATCAAGGAATGTGACACGTCCTACTTTCATTCTAAGTATAGTATTTCCATTCATGATCACATCAGGTTTCACTGTACCTTATTCTAAGATATAGTGTAAGATGAACTGACCATCGTATCCTCCAAAATTATGTGCAATACATGTCACTCCTTTATTCTCATCTCCTAAAATCCAATTGCAAAATTGTGGTAAAGTATCAATGCCTTCAAAGATAAATTCTCTCAGACCTGTTTGTGTCGAACAAGTCGGACAAAATGTATCTATGGGCAATTCCATGCAATCATCACACGCTTTATGAGCAACACAGAAATTCACTTGATGTGTACCAGTTTCTTGATTTGACTCGAAATCAAAGAAGATGAAACGAGATTTCTTTGGTTGAGAAACCTCTTCTTCTCCTTCATTTTCAGTCATCTCAGATTTACATTCATAACTTTGAATATAGCATTGATGATTAGGTCCAACAATCTCTTTACAATTTCCACATTTTCTCTGTCCTGGACATACATGATTTTTCTTATTGCCCACAATCCTAAAATTACATTCACCACAATTACACACAAGTTGACAAATAGATTTATGCTGCTTAGATTTCATTGCCTTATGCTTTGCAAAACAGTCTCTACTACGAAATGTTCTTTTACAGTCCATACAACGCGTTTTTTGTCCAGGAATACAAGGAATGTCACTATAGCAACCATCACATCCATCAGCACATCTATGGTCTCCTCTGTTCGAATATCCAACATCACAATACTCGCAGTAGTAATGGGTACCGAGAAGTCCTGTCACCTTCGTAATCGCATCATAGTGATCTACTCCATTGAAGTAAATGTGGATCACCCTCGTCTCAGGCTTCTTCTTGAATTGAAGTGGAAATATTAGTCCATCTTTAGGATACTGAGAATGGACTTTGATCAAGTACTTGGGTGCAAGTACAGATTGGATCTTCTTGTATTCCTCAATACCACAAGACTTAGTATGAGGAATCTTCGCTCGATCCAATAACTTCATGGCTTCTCTGGTCTGCAAACATTTGGTTGACTTTCTTATATGTTCCCAACTCTTCTTCCAAGACTCTGAGTCATCTTTATCAGCATTGTATTTTGCCACCACCACAGCTCTGGCCATACACATTACATCTTTGGTATTATTGATCTGTATAATACTTCTTTTGTTGATACTCATATTTTCTGACTCAAAATAGAGACCAGCATGTAATGGTTTTCGTCTGCTGCCTACTGGAAGTCTCACCACTGTAATTTGAATAGTCATCTGTCCATCATGAATCCTGAAATTCTCATTGGACTGTTGTACTTTCATGATTTCTTGAAGTATAGCTTCTCCAGTCATGGCTGAGACATCTCTCCAAGGCACAAACACTCCAAGTTTCAATCCAGGATGCAAAATAGTCATCCGCATCTTATCATTGGATTCCATCTCGCATCGTTCTTTAATGTCTTCTACCAGCCTATCAAATAATCTTGATATGAACCGTAGGTGCGAAATATTGTCAGGGAAAGTCTTGATGTTGAGTTGAAACTCTTTCCCTTGAGCTCGAAATAATCTAGACTTCTTCTCGTTGACTGTCTTAATAGTGTAATAAGAAGTCAAATTTTCATCTTCTTCATCATCTGAACTCTCTGTGTCTGAATAAATCACCATAGGTCTTCTTTTTCTTGGTGGTGGTCTAATATTATCTTCATCATCTGAGCTCTCTGTATCTGAATAATCTACCAGCCTAGGTTGAGGCTCTTCATCATCAGAAGTGGGTGGGGTAATATCTCTCTGTCGCTTAAACATGTTGACTCTTCGAAGTTCTCTACTGAATTGATGCTGCAATAGAAATCTGAGCTCCTTTTATACTGGAAAAACCCAGATTTGGAAAAACTCAGATTTTCTGAAATCAACAGTTGAAAATTCTCAAAATTGTTTCATCAAGCGTAATCACTATTTGATTTTTTCATCCGATCATATATTTTCCATTAGCCAAACTACTAAAATTTTCGCCATGTGGTAGGCAAAATCACTAGTTCTCAAATTATTTTGATATGCAAATTTGAATTTTTTCATCCGATCAAATATTTTCTATAAGCCAAACTACTGAATTTTTCACAATGCAGCAATAGAAATCACTAGCCAAAAAAATTTGACAAGCAAATCTATATGAATTTTTTCACAAAGTGTCAGGCGAGACTACATGTTTTTGCTAGGCCTAAAGTGCAGGCGAGACTACATTTTTTGAAAAATTAGCAAGAAGTATCAGGCACTGTATAAACAGCACCATTACTCCCCCAGTACTATCCTAACCTCGGAATCCCTGGCGATTGAAACTGTCTCAAATACAAGTCAAATTCCTGCATGTCTCTATGGACCAGAGAATTTGAGGCGGAGCCACTCCAACTAGAAGGCTGGCGCCCTTAAACAGCCGAAGCTGCTCTACCTTTTTAAATGCATATTCAACAGTTTCTGAAGCACAAAGCTTCTCTACGGGCCTCGGCGGATGTATAGAGTACCAGTGGTCAGTTATTTTTGTTCAAACTATATCTCTACTGACTTAATAAGCAAATATTTGCGATTCATATATATAGTTATCCTATCACAGAATAAGTTTGAAAGGGTGTCTCAATGTTACTCTATCCCATAATAGTTTTCAAGCCTTATAGTATGTAAAATCGATAACTTGAATATAAGAGCTATCTTTTGGTAAAAATTTGAAGTCAATCGGATAAAAAATACCCGAGCTATTACAAATTTCGTATTTTTTTTACCGTGAAATTTTTTATTCAAGGGAGATAATTTATTGGCATGAAAAAAGCAAGAACCGGATTTCTAAAAAGTAAAAAATCATATTTTCGCAATAACTTGAGTTTGCCTCGACCAATTTTCAAATTTTTTTCACCCTATGAAAGCTGAGAACAATTGCTATCTTATCAAATACATTATATTTATTTTATCTGCAAGTGTAATATCATGGAAGAAGCAAGAGAGAAGAAATATTTGGAAATTCCACTTTCCAAGATTTTGAAGTTCAGACTGTATAGAAGATTATTGTTCTGCATTTACATCTTATTTTCTCATGATGAGATTACAATACAAGAGATTCAACAGAAACTCAATAGTCCTGAAACTTTTGAAGATTTCAAGAAACTTTGGTGGATCAGTATCAGTTATTTGATGGAAAAAGAGACACTGATTACATTTGAGAATTGGAAAAGATGTGTCGCTGACAATCCTAGTGTGATTGAATTTCTCTACAATCATAGAAGAGACAGAATTTTTCCAGGACTATAAATAGTTGGACACCAGTGAGAGAGAATCATTTCACTTCTGACTTTCGAAGAGTAAAGATGGCAAACAGTAGAGATCCAAGGATGGCTAAAGTCTATGATAAGAAGAGCATCTACTATCATTGTGTATCATTGAAGAAACTTTTATCTCAAGAAGAACAAGCTTTGATGCAGCCATTAGAAGATACTTTGAGACAACAAGACAAGTTGAGGCCACCTTATGGAGAATGTCACTATTGTCATGATACTAGACATTGGCTTGGAGATTGTCCTGAGGCTCAGAAATTAAGAGAACAACAGATGTCTACTAATAAGAAGCCTACATATGGACAATGTTATATCTGCGGACTTGAAGATCATTGGGCTCCAAATTGTCATAAGAGAGAAGAACATTTGATGAATGATGAAGAATCTCAACCTAAGTTGGTGGATTATTCAGACTCAGAGAGCTCGGATGATGAAGATAATATTAGATCACCACAAAGGAAACGAAGAGCTATGGTGATTTATTCAGACGATGAAGATGAGGAAGAGCAACAGTCTTCAGTATCTACAGAGAAGCAACAGTCTTCAGTATCTGCAGAAAAGCCTTCAAGAAAACGAAAGGCTTCAGACGTCTCTGATATCACTCCTAAGAAAAGACGTTTGGATACTCGTAAAATGAAGACAGTAAAACGTACAAAGACAGGGAAGAAGATTTATTATTTCATTTGTAAATCAGCCTCTCATTCGCCTCGATCCTGTACAGAGATGGTGACGGAGAACAGTGATAAACAGATTTCTTGTGATGAACCAGACTCTATAGTGCATATTCATTAAAGACTTTAATAGACTCTAGGGACATATAGTGATTCTAGTAGTTTTTGGATTTAATTAAAAGTATGTTGTTGAAATTGTGTTTGCTTTTATTTTGAGGTTATTCTTTAACGAAACTAATTGAGTAGCCCTGAAAAGGACTGTTTGTTTTAAAGTCTCCTAAGTAACAAAATATTTCTTACTTAGAAGATTTTAAAATAGGTCGCACAATGGCTACAGGTTTTCTGGATCCAATCCCTCTGCGAGCAAGAAATTGCTCCAATCCCAATTTATTTTGTTGTTTCTCCACCTCTTTCCAATCTTTTCGCTGCAAAGCAGCACACAACTTGGTCAAACTGAATTTTTCAAAGAACTTCATTTTTTGAGAGAGACACAAAGAACATTGGGTTATATAGTAGGATAGGTGGATTGACCTACATTCTACTCCTCCGCTAGTGAGAGCAACTAAAATCTGATTGGTCCATTAAAAGATCACGCCATAATCACCCCATTACTGTAAGCATGATTAGGAAATACTACAATCACACATATCTTAGGCATAGCCTTACATACAAAACAAAGTGCAACATATTTAGTTATTCTTTCTTGAAGAAATAGATGGCCCTGAAAAGGGCCGTTTTGGTGGTTATATTACCACAGAGACTTTATTTTTAGGAGCAGGGACATCTACTCGGGCGGCCACCACATGCAGGACACCGCACACCCCACTGTTCAACCGTAATTGTCCTTCTCACTGGTATGTAGAAGGGCATATCATCTGCTTCCGCATCCCAATCCTCAGAAGGATGAGGTGTGGGGGGAGAATTATCCCCCCAATCTTCCTCCTCGTCACTGATAGTCTCCACCTTCACTTCTGTCTTTACATCGTTTATCAAATTTTCTACCCTCCTACTCATCTCCAACATCTTCTGATGATTCTCAATCATCTGTAATAGAAGTTCTCCCGTATCTTTCACAGCATTCACAGTCTCCAGTTACCTCCTAGTAGCATCAGCCATAGTCTTGCCCTGCTCCTCCAATTGCTCCAAACGCGAATCCAAATTGCAAGCCATTTTGTTGTTGTTGTTGTGTAATACAAGAACAGAATGAAGAATTTGAGATTTGAAACGAGCTTTTATAGTTTTCAAAGGGATTGACCTACATTGAACTCCTGCGCTAGAGAGAGCAACAATACACTGATTGGTCAGTTCATTTATTTTCACCCAATCAGAGTTGACTTGATTTCTTAAAGCGCGGGAACTTTAAACTAGGTCAATCCGCTTGACAAGTATAAAAGGCTCAAACACACTACATTTTTCAACATTCATAATCATGGAGCCATCACTAACACTGGACGATATGATCAACAATCCTGATATTCTACTATCAGCAGTGAATGAGACGTTTGCTAATGATATGACACAACAGTATTATACGCCGCAAACACCCTCAACGTATATACCTCAATCTGTTCAGCAGATGCCACAAAAGCAACAGTCAATGACTCAAGTCATAGAAGTCCTTCTCAAGGAATTAAATGAGTTGAGGTCTAGAGTGAAGAAGTTAGAAGAATTATCTCAACAGCGATCGCAGCAGCAAACGTTTGAGATACAGCCCATCCAGATACCAATAAGACTTGACATTATGACCAATGACCAAGAGACTAGTCAAAACGTAGGAGTTGGAAAAGCAACTAAGAAAATTAAAATGACCAAGAAGAAGTGCTAGAAATAGCTAGACAATCAACAAACAGCCCTTTTCAGGGCTACCACTTCCCTAGAAAGAATACCACTAAACTTGCTAAACAATATACACAAATTAACGCTACAGAGTGATACCTCTAGGAGTTGAGGTCTTGACTGACCAAGAGACTCTTAAGACGCATAGATCTTAGTAGCATTGACTATTACACACACCATATATCACCACAAACTATACCCCCTAAAATGACTAAGTTATCTTCAAAGCTGAATTTAACTAAGTTATTTTATATATCACCACAGCAGAATCTTTATCCCCCTTAAAATGACTAAGTTATTTCCCAATAGCCCAGGAAACTATCACAATCACAGGCCAAACCAGAATAGTCCTCAAAAATAAACTAAGTTATTCCCCAGTAGCCCAGGAAACTATCATAATCATAGACCTGACCAGAAAAGACCTCAAAAATAAACTAAGTTATTCCCAAAAAGCCCAAGAAACTATCACAATTATAGGCCCAACCAGAGTAATCCTCAAAAAATAAACTAAGTTATTCTCAATAGCCCACGAAACTATCACAATCATAGACCCGACCAGAAAAGACCTCAATAATAAACTAAGTTATTCTCAATAGCCCAGGAAGCTATCACAATTATAGCCCCAGTCAGATTAACCCCAAAAATAAACTAAGTTATTCACAGCTAGTCACTCAAGCTTACCAGGGTAGCCATCTATGGGGACCGGGACTTTTTATCCTGAAAAAACTTAAGTTCTTTTCAGGCTTAAAAGTCCCGGTCTCCATAGTGGCACCCATTACTACTTCTGGTCATACTCATTTACTGCTTAAATACTTTGTTTTATATCTTAACCTAGGGTATTTTGTTTTTACCTGGTTCAAGCGGTTTGTTTTCCCATCTAGCTGAACTGTAAATATCTGTCATCCCTGCTTCTAGCTCACTTATCTATCAAAATTAACACAAAATGAGTCTAGATGTGAGTCAACCTGTCTATAGGTGATAGCATCATAAAGTTTTAAAACTTTTTTCATGCTCAACTAAGCTGGGCTTGACATTTTAACTGCTTATATGATGTAAAATACTAAGAAATAGCAATTTACCTGCATAAAACACTCAAATGTTGCATTTACAGTAAAACCTGTGTAAAATGGCTACTCAAAAATAGACAAAACAAAGATTTTAATGACAACTGGTAGCTTAATGCAGGTCGAAAGTACTGCAGAATGCTCCCTTTGGAGCATTCTGCAATACTTTTGACCTGTATTAAGCGATAATCAGTCTCAGTTGAAAAACATTTTTTGGTCTTTTTGAGAGCGGCCGTTTTCAAGAATGAAAGAACCGGTTAGTATACAAAGGTTTAATCGACAATTAACCGGCCTTACTATGCATATGTCAGTATAAAAATGAACAAAATCGTTATTTGATAGAAAATGTGAATGTTTGGTACGTATCGCATTGTCAAACAAAGAATGCCCAGGCAAGCCTATACAGATGCGTTGATCAGCCAGAGTCTGGGCTGTCCGCATTATGTGCAAATAAAGATTCAGATTAAAATTCAGACCTCTAGCCCGGATTGATACGTCAGCATGTGCGTTAAGTCCGTTACAATGTGATGGATTATCTATCCCACACATATTGAAACAATAAGCATAGGATAGTCCGTTTTGTGATTTAGGGGGGGGGGGGGGGCACAGGCCACAAATTTCAAAATTATGACGTATTTAAGTCCCTCAAGATTGTTTTTATCTTAGCAAACAGTGTAGACTCTGGTGAAATGCCGCATAATGCGGCATTTCATCTAGGTCTTCACTATTTGCCAAAGTACATGCAGCTGTTTACCGGTATCCTGAATGAAAAGGCTTAATGGATGCGATAAGTAACAAACTCTCATGTAATGGTTTATTTACCCTTCTGAGAACACTGGTATCATTATACCCGGCTGTCCCGACATCCATTATCATGTCCAGTTGACGCTTGATTGTGTCATTAGTGATCTGGGTCTGGTTAAACTTCGCCGCCTCCGGGACTTGGGACTGGGAGAACAGGGAAACATCCAGGCTTCTGTCAGTCTGATAATGAAAAATGACTAATGAGTTTAATCAACAACGTAACATGCTAACATTCCTCCCAAGAATATGCTGTCAATAATTCATAGGCATAAATATGAGCCGCGATATGAGATTTCCAACAATGTGGTATGTTCGACCAGCAAAGGCTCAGACTAGCCTGCGCATACGCGCAGTCTGATCAGAGCATTTGCTAGTCGCTTGAATATTCTATGCATGCTTATCTACTGACTGAACATCATTTGGAGTTTCTAAGCTTAAAAAGAGGCTGCACAGGCTCGTCTGAGTCTTCACTTGTAAAAATGCCACATTGTTGGAAATCTCATGTCGCGGCTCAATTTTATATATTGTATCATTATTACATTGTACCCTTGACATATGCAAGTCTAATCTCGACAGTATAGTGTAGACCCTGCAATGTGGGTGTATTATGAAAGCAATCTATCCGAGCATATAAGCGTTAACTTGAGGCATTAAACATATACAATGTTACTGTCCTGCCAGCCAAGAGTGACAGCGACGTAATATTTTGTTTACAATTGTTAAGTTAAACATTAACTTGTACACTCCATTTGAGCTAATGAGAATCGTAAGATCACTTGTGTATTAACCCTATCCTGTGGATAGGATTAATACACAAGTGATCTATCGATTCTAAATCCCGAATAACTTTGTAAACAAAACTTGACGTCACTGTCACTCTTGGCTGGCGGGACAGTACATATACCATTGATGGTAATATCTACAGCCTGAAAATTATCTGACCATACATGTACGCATTGACACTGTAGATAAGAGGATTCTCTGAGTAAAGCATAGATGTAAACGGTTCGTATACGTAACAACTAAAGAAACCTGACAAATAATGTGTGTCATTTCAGTGGCGGATCCAGGACCACTTATGCTGGGGGTGCTTGATAGATGGACACAGACAGTCAATATATTACAGACACAAATAGCGCAATTCAGTTTCCATATAGAACTGTGTCCTACTCTATTAGCCTATATACCACTCCCCTGAGTATTTGGCTTTCTGGTTTCAGAGATTTTTTTTCAATTTATTTTGTTTAAAAAAGCAAATTTCCCCGGCGCATGATCAATTTGAACCCAAGGTGCGTGGTTGGGTTAACGTATAGAAAACACTAAACACTAAACTTTGCTATATATTTAAAGTATAAGCTGTGGACAGAAGATTTTTTTTTGAAAAAAGTTTTTCCCCTTTATGATTATGGACGCTATTAAAGCCTAATGATCGTCAGTATTTGGTAAATTTTGACCCAAGATGCATGGTTGGCAGATTTATGGGACTACAAGCTGTGGGTCTGATGGTTTTAGTGATTTTTTTAGCTAATGACTCCATGGCTAGTATAGACGCCAGGAGCATGGATGGCAGGATTTATGTAGGTGACCACAAGACATACATCTATAAGCTGTGGGTCTCTCCGTTTCAGAGACTTTTTTTTATTTTTCCCATTATAAGTCTATACATATACCAGTCAGCCCAAAAACCACATGCAACCTTTCCCCTTCCATACCTGATGATGCTATATATGTAATTTGACTAAAATTAGTCCGCTGATATACGTCTTTGAAAACATGAACGGAAGATGCCATGACGAACATTGGACCATTCGTACACTAAAACTTCACATGAGTTTTCGTGGTCATGTGAGCTAACAATACTGTTACTCAACTGGGTCCGCATTTAGATTATTTCCCAGTTGATTGGAGGGGGAGGTAGTGAAATAATTCCTAACTAATCCCATCTAATAGATACAAAAGGGCCTGGAGTGGAGCTTTGCCAGTGACTGACAACTGTCCTTCTTTCAATAAGAAGGAATGGGAATGACTGTAGAAAATAGTTCATGACCAATTTCAACATTAGAATGAAGCTGGACGGGAAGAGCAAACTCGTGACAGTCTGGTCGCTAGTCAGACCCACATCTCACAGAGTTGACACACACATGCACGCACGCACAATATGCAAGACTGGCATCGCTGATAGGATAGTGTCAAAATCTTATGTGATAGTTCATTTTAAAAGCGTCTTATCGCACGCAATGTTGAACAGAGAAGGTCGAAGCTTTGATGACCCGAATCAGAGTGCGCATCTGTGTTTGTCAGCAAATAAAATAAGGACTCCAGCAAGACTGTGAACAGGACATGGAAAGAGCACCACGGCAAATGTGTGCGGCGATTTTTAAAAAGAAAAATGTTGTTGGAGAAAAAGCGTCAAAAAGTGCTTATGACTAATTGTACCCCCGATTTTAAAACTATATATCCTTTGAACAATTCACTTTATGGGAAACCTGATTTTGCTGCAGTGTCACTGCAAAGAATTGCATTGCAGATACGATAAGTATCAAAATTTCGTGTGCTAGGTCATTTTTTTAAACCGCCTTATCCCATGCAATGTTGCACAGCGAAGGCTCTCGCTTGGATGACTCAAATCAGAACACGCATCCGCGTATGTCAGCGCATCATGAAGACCCCAGCGAGACTGCGAATAGGTCTTGGAAAGAGCAGTAAGGCAAATGTCTGCAGCAATTTTTAAAAAGAAAAATGTGGTTGGGGAAAACGCTTTTTCTACCGTCCGATTTTAAAACTTAATCCTTTGAAAAATTCATATTGTTGGAGATAGCTGCGAGAAAACTTGATTTTGCTGCCAGCGAACAACAAAGGCACAGATCAGACTGTGATGATGTCAAAACCAGTGTATTTGTCTGTTGAAATTGTAACAGATAACCCTACCTCAGGCAAAATTTCTATACCACAGCTAGTCTCTGTAGCTGAGCAAAATGGATTGTCCCTAACCTGGTCGCAACCCCAGTATTTATGTCAACATGCTTGTGTATCAACTCTGCATGCTAACTGATGTTATCTGCAGACTTTTAATTATATTAACTTCTATTAAAAATATCTTTCATGTCTCGGACCGGGTCCGAGTTCCTGTATGCGTCATAATTTCAAGCAGTTTGAAACCTTATAAAATTTCGGGCCTGATCTGAGTCCAGACTGTACAGTGGTGTTACCACCAGTGGTGATTCATGATCAAAGAGACCGACAATTTCAAAACAGACCACGTGTATTCTATCAGGTCGCGCGCGTCCAGTCAGTGGCCATGACGCGTGAAAATATACATTACATATGAAAAATTGTCAAACTCCAAATACATAACCGCCCTTTCAGCAGTTTGCAGGAATATTGTTTTCAATAATGAAGGAAAGCATTCGGCAGTTATCAAGACTTGTTTACAAAGGGGGAGTTCCACCCTATATGGAATTTACATAGGGTTCTGCCCACGCACAGAATTTTATAAAATTTTGTAGAAAGATTGTCTATTACATGTGTGTTCTCTTTGTGAGATATTTACCCATTCACCTATTTCAGTTGTTAAATTTTAATAATTTTAAATTCTAAAATTAAAAAAATGGACACCTTAATTATAAGTGGCCCTAGGCGACAAAATTTTTGATTTTTCAACCTAATGTAATCTCAACATGATGCCTAGTAGTTTATTATTATGTATGTACCATACATGTATTTTAATGTATAAAATAAACAAGTCCACTTCAAATTTTGTTTGTAGGTACCCCTAAATTTAACATTTTGAAAATATTTTCAACAAATTAAATTGTCAATTTTGCCTAGTTGCTGTTCTTGTCAACCTATGAAATTTATATCAAATTTGTCCACACATGTGTTTGTTATAATCATAAAATATCAAGAAAATATAAAACCGGTAAAATGGAGTTTTCTGAATTTCAATCTTAATGATCTTTTTTTTTGCAGAATGTATAAATCAAGATTTTATGTAAACTTCCAGCAGTATGCTCAATTTACATAGAGTTCTTTTCTGCACAGGCATAAATCTTGGTGATATTATGCAAATTGACTATTTGGCTTATAAGTATTTTGTTTTCTATCGCTGCTAATTGGTTGGTTACAACATTTGGTATTGTGTAGTAAGTGATTACAGGGGTACCCCCCAAAATCAGCCCAATTTACATCTATCAGAAATCAGAATTTCAAAAATTGATAATTATAAGAATAATCTGCGAGTTCTAGCTTATGTGTGCGATACACACATTACCATATCTATCACATAAAATGGCTAAAATAATGTTTCTTTTAGAATATTTACTCAAATTCAGCTGTATAAATTATATCAACAATGTTTGGGTTTTAATTATGGTGTTTTACAGTTCTTGTCAACCTTTCCCATCTATATATAATTTGACTAAATGTATAAGGATAATATTCACAAGATTTGAAGCCCAGAAATATATTTTGTTTTAATGGTGAGTCAGGCTTTTATTAAATGAATAAATAATATTGAATTCATTATAAAAATCTATGCCCAGTTTTACAGAATCGTTTAGTAAGTAAGCATTACGATTATGAGGTCATTTTAGAATCAAATTCAGGATTCTATAACCACGATGGAAATAACAGCACAAAGACTGTTTTACCTCGTCTAATGCCAGATGTTCAGTATGTATACATTCAAAATTCGCTAAGTGTTTCCTTATATTTGAAAATCCATTTATAATCTTAAAAAGTATCATTTTTATTTTCATCAAAGTAAGTAAGGGTGCAAAGATCAGGAATCGATACATTCAAGTATCACACCTGACCCAGGATACCAATGGGAAAGTGACAAACTCACAGTAGACACCACAAACGAGAGCCAAGTGGTCAGCCCTTTCCCAGCAGGTGACCACAAAGCACATATAAACAGACCCGCACAAAGACATAGCAAACACAAGACAGAACAAAAACATAAAAGATCCACAAAAGAAGTACCGCCTTGGAATGGTCAGTAAAATATTTTACTGGAGGGCTTAAACCGGTTAAACGGTGCCAACCTCACCCTTAATTCAGATGTGGATCAAGACACATAGATATTTGGTTTGCATGAAAGACCCCTAACTTATCAATGCATTATCTCCTAAAACATATAAATCAAGATATAACAAGGAGATAAAGCAAGGATAAGGACTCAACAGTAAATTAAACTGAATACCGGAGCAAAAGAAATCCAACAGGTAAACCCCGGTGGGCCCGACAACAAGCCAAATAATCAGGCCCCTACCATCTCATCAATAGATAAGTCTTTAAGTCGGAACCATCATAGAGTCTGAAGTCCGACCCACCGGTGTGCAATTAAAGAGGAAAGCAAAGTTGCCAACCGTGATTGGGTTGACTACCAAGCATGCAGTCTGTTGCAATACATTAATGTTATAGCCAATCTTTTTATAATGGGAAATTATTTTAATGAACTGCGCTGAAAAATTATTAGAGCCAACAATCTTCTTCAATTTATACACCAAGTCACCATTGAAATCAGGTTCCGAAAGTCCTTGGCGCAAAAGAGATTTAAGTCCAACTTGGAATTTAGAAATCAAACTATAGTATCGTCTATAAAATTTTGAAAATGTGTGAAGTTTATGATACCGATAGCATTGTTTAAGAAGTTTCTGAGTTAACAATTTATTGCGAGTGTTGAAGTCAGCAACATAGCTAGATGCTCTAGCAAAACGAATGAGTTGAGCGATATAGACTCCATAGGATGTAGAACGAGGAACATCACCATCTAAAAATGGGAAATTGACAATTTCAAAATCAAAGTCATCACGTTTATCATAAATTTTGGTAGAAACCATATCATTAGAAATTGACAAATGCAAGTCTAAAGATGCGGCTTCGGTATCAGAGGCATTGGCTTTATTAAGTTGGAGCTCTGAAGGGTATATTTGACTAACCATCTCAACTCCATTTCTATTTATTAGAGCAGTTTTAAAGCTTTTGTTGGAATATTAATGATTTTAAATGGGGTTTATGATAAGTGTTTATGGATACTCTTTTGAAATGTTTTGGCGGATAGAACTTAATGCAGGAGAAATAACCACAATCAATACCAATTAAGATACAATGCAATTCAAATAAGATTCTGTAAACTATTCATTAAAATGTACACATTGAGTTACTAAAGGACTGCAAAATAAGGATACTATTTAAATAATGTGGGAAACGGACCATTCCTTAACAGAAATAAACTTTAAAATTTTAAAACTTAAGACTCAGTTTCACTCAGTCTCTGCATGCCACTAAATGGAAAGTGCTGCAGCTATCATGTCTCCTAGAACTGGCTTAAATGGTCTTCTACTTTCTGCTGAACTAAATATTCCAGGAGGACCAGAATATGAAAATACAAAACTCGATACAAAGACAGCTGGTGTGATATCCAAGTTCTCTGAAAAAAGAACCTACCAAAATAGTGAGAACGTACACAATTTCTTAAACACTTGACCCGGTTTCTCTTAGTTTATGAGAGTTAATGAGAAGTATGCACATAGTCCTGATCCAATTTACCCTTAATATTTGATTCGGATCGGAGGGACATAAGATAGAGGAAATTCTAGATGCAACAGGAACATAGAATGTAGATGGAGACAATGAATTACCTAGCATAAATTCTAATCTGGTTTAATTTTCTCAATGGCTGAAAGACATTAAGAGCATAAACACCTGTTGGCTTCAGTCCAAAAATGATTTGAAAACCAGTTGAGGATCAATTCACAAATTATATCTGCTGGACATCCACCCGTACAACTAAGTTCTAGACTGAGTGCTACTTATCAAGTGCTGCTAACAAAAATGCCAGTTTTATGCTAATGAATTAGCTAAAACTTCTGACACCAAAAGAATCTTGGACCTAATTTGGATGAAGATACTAAATAGTGATAGTTAATGCTTTTTTAGAATAATACTGGTGGAAAAACTGCAGTTTGTATGACCTAACTGGAATATTTTATTTGAAATCACTTATGAATCAAAACTGAATTAACTCATTCCGTGCAAATTATAACACTGTTACCGGTGTCCAAATTTTATGAAAATTTACATGCATAAAGAGGATGTATTCGACCTACTTTTCTGAAAATATTATGGGTTGACAAAAAGTGGAACATGGTAAATATTAGGACAGAATCCCCTATGGACACTAACATTAGTGTTCAATATGGGGATAATTCAAATTTTGATGGGTCAGAAAAATTTATCTAGATGTATTCATATACATTAACGGTAGTAAGGTATACCCTGGGGAGTCTTCTTTCATATTCAATTCAAAGAATGTAGCAGTCAATAATGTTAATGATTTGAGACTGATATTTAATGGGTCATATATAAGTACAAAGAGGGTGTACATCAAGGTGCCCCCCTGTGGCCTAACAGCCTTCGAGGAATAAAATAATTTTATTTTTGTAGTTGTTATAACGTAGGTATTCAACATACAAAATATTATTGAAATCCATGCGTGGGCAGATTTGGAACTCCCCCTTTATACAAAATGTATCAGTTGTTTGGAATAGGTAATTGTTTAGAAATTCTCTTTTCGCACTGACTTGAAGATAAGGCTATCCAAATTTAGAGGTAACTCAGGTTGCCTAGTTACGCAGTCGGTCAACTGATTTGCTCTCCACTGATTGGTAAAACTTATTTTTATGATTAGGTGTGACAATTAACAGCCGAGAAGAAAAAAAGGTAGGTTAAGATATTTTTACCATGGACTCAGCTGGGGGTGCTGAAGCACCCAAAGCACCCCCCCCCCCTAAATCCGCCACTGCATTTTGTGGTAGTAAATGAATACGACGCCCACTTGTTTTTTTCTGTGCGAAAAGATGAACTAAGGTAGACCAAGATGCACTGAGATTATTTGATAAGATGGAATAATTTTATACGTCAGCGGTTAAAACTTCATGTACATGTGACCCTTAAAATCATATTACGAAAAGTTCACCAGAAACCGCTTAAGTGTGCTTCATTGTTATTCCTTTGACGTTTTGTGGGCATTCAAATAAACCATACGTGCAATATTCAAACGTACAACTTCTTTTCATTTCGTAAAAGTAAATTTTACATCAGCGTATTATGAGCTTTCACAAAGCACTGTGACAGTCACTTTATCAACTCTTTACACGTTGAATGATGCTTCGAATGGATTTTAACATTCGGATGGATGTTCCAGTCATTTTGAACTCCGTAGGTACAGGTACTACCTAAGTCAATTAATCGATGTCAAGCGTTACAATTTTATGCCGATTGTGTCTATAATGCAAGTATGAGATGCATACGCTATTAAAGCTATGTGCAGCCAAATGGCACTAACATAGAAGACAGCATACACTAAACGACAACATGCGTTGACAAAGAAAACATGGTCATTATCTATAGTTAAATAATTTCTTTACTAACGTTTAATTGGGCTTATTTCACCCGTCGCAAAACCTGAATTCTGATTTTTAAAAATGGATTCTCTAACAATGATTGGTGGACTTTTGGCTATTTCAGTCTCTAGAAATTATTTAAACAAAGGAAATAAACCGCTACCGCTTCGTCAACATCTATAGCACAGCGCACAATTCCCATGTCATACGTCACAGCAAGAAATTGCAAAATTTTCAAACGCACTTCTGTCTGTAATTGCATTGGCCTTGCGTACATGTACATTAAAACGTTTTCGAAAATTCATTTAAGAAATAAAGTTAACGTGAAGCCCTGGAATAATGAATACTTCGGGTCTCTTGCACAGTACGTGAAGCCCCTCGGGTGTCACGTTAACTTTGCAAGAGACCCGAAGTATTCATGATTCCATGATCAAACCAAAATTAAAATTTATTGCTTACAATAACATTTTATTATAATTATCTAAAATATAGGAATTATTTATAACTTAGGAAAAACAGTTTTGTATGTAATATGTAATCCTACTAAATAGAAAACGGAATAGCCATTGTGAACACAGACAGCCAATGGAGCAAACAGGAGGCTTGTGCTGCACGTGCGACTCAGTGTGTAACTCTCTGTCAATCACACCATCAGTGTCACTTCTGGCGAATAAATCCGATGTTCGAAGCGTAATGCATGGGCAAGTGAGCTTTACAGCTGTCCAACAAAGTTATTTCGTTCATGGGGCTATGAACGAAGGCGGCGTTAAGCTCTATGCTTTGTATTTGACTAGATTGAAGCACTTGGACCAAAAGTGTCAGGTTTCCTTAGTCGTTACATGAAACACTGATAGTCTTAGTCCAAGAGCCCGTAATAGGTTAAATCAAGTGGTTAAGGCCAAAAGGTTTGAAGGTGTGTTCTTATGTAGAAAAGTGTGCTGAATTCAAAAATCAAATTTTTAAAAAAATCGGCTGGTACATTAAAATGCTATGCGCAACGGAATACCGGGGGGGGGGGGGGGGGGGGGGGGGGTAGGCAATTTCTCAAAGTAGCACTAAAATGGGATACCCTATACCACATAATCTAATTTCATCTACCTTGCATCCCAAGAAAAAATTTGCATTGGTGCCAAATTGTTTCTTGGGACCCCATGAATGAGAAAACAATGTTTTTGAAAAATAAACACATTTGGGCATTGCGAAATTGCATGGTTACCATTGCAACCCTAATGCAATTCTTACGGGTAGGTGTGTAAATACAAATTCAATCATATCTTAGCTGATACTTGTCATATACTACTAATCTTGGTACCGAATTAAAGGTTAGACATATGCCTTTTATCACATGACCTGAGATGAAAATTACCTAATTTGCATATTCATGAATATTCATGAAAACCTTCAAAAATAATGGGAAAATCGTAAAAAAAACACACCACAAATAACTGATTTCAGCCCCAAACCATCATCAAACCACCATTGTTGCATGTTTTTATATCATCAGTGATACAATTTGACAAATACTTTCATCTTATGGTCCTATATGGAAATTATCACATTTGCATATTCATGCATTTTAATGGAAACTTAATAAATGAGGACAAAACCATTGCATAAGCTAGAACCCCAAGGGGTAAGACCTAGATCTACATTGAATTCCTAGGAGCATTTCTTATTCATGTCAAATGGTTCAATGAGGTCACTTAAAGGCAAAACATTATGTTCCTCAATAATAAATTCATTTATTAATGTGAAATGGCATGGTTTCCAAGGCAACCCGTTATGCGATTTTAAAATACTGGGGGCGTATATACCAAAAATATTCATATCTCAACAGCAACACATCCTAGAACAGTAAATCTGGTATCAAATTAATTTGAAGATATAGCACTTTTATGTGATGTTTGGATATGCAAATTATTTATTTTGAATATTTATAAATGTTCATGAAAACATTAGAAATGAATAAAAAAGTGCAGAAAAATCAAGGGGCAATACTTACAAAATTACTAGTATTTCACTTGATCATAGCTCTAGAGTACCAAACATGATCTCACAGTAATGCTAAAATATAGTGATTGTACCTTACAGGCAGACAGATCAAGAATTTAATCTGTATAATCATGAATTTTGAATGAAAAACATAAGAAAAGAATGAAAAATTGTTGGAATTTAAGAATGATATACTTACAATTTTGCTCATATCTCACTTAATAAATGCCTTAGAGTACAAAACTTATTACCAAAGTAATGCTAAGACATAACACTCTTATCTTTTGGACACACATGAAAACAAATTAATTTATATGAATACTAATTAATCTTTATGAAATCATTATGAATTAGTGAAAAATTGCGGAAAAAACAAGCCCATATACTTACAGAGTTATTCATATCTAAGTTTATAGTTGCATAAACTAGAACCCCAAGGGGTAATTAGACCTATATCTACATTGAATTCCTAGGAGCATTTCTTATTCATGTCAAATGGTTCAATGAGGTCACTTAAAGGCAAAACATTATGTTCCTCAATAATAAATTCATTTGTTAATGTGAAATGGCATGGTTTCCAAGGCAACCCGTTATGCGATTTTAAAATACTGGGGGGCGTATATACCAATAAAAATCATATCTCAACAGCAACACATCCTAGAACAGTAAATCTGGTATCAAATTAATTTGCAGATATAGCACTTTTATGTGATGTTTGGATATGCAAATTATTTATTTTGAATATTTATAAATGTTCATGAAAACATTAGAAATGAATAAAAAAAAAAGTGCAGAAAAATCAAGGGGCAATACTTACAAAATTACTAGTATTTCACTTGATCATTGCCCTAGAGTACCAAACATGATATCACAGTAATGCTAAAATATAGTGATTGTACCTTACAGGCAGACAGATCAAGAATCTAATCTGTATAATCATGAATTTTGAATGAAAAACATAAGAAAAGAATGAAAAATCGTTGGAATTTAAGAATGATATACTTACAATTTTGCTCATATCTCACTTAATAAATGCCCTAGAGTACAAAACTTATTACCAAAGTAATGCTAAGACATGACACTCTTTTCTTATGGACACATATGAAAACAAATTTATATGAATACTAATAAATCTTTATGAAATCATTATGAATTAGTGAAAAAATGCGGAAAAAACAAGCCCATATACTTACAAAGTTATTCATATCTAAGTTTATAGTTGCCCTAGAGTACTAAACTTGATATCAGAGTAATGCTATGACATAGCGCCTTTACCTTAAAGGCACATATGGAAAGAATCTAATTTGTATATCCATGAATTTTAATGATACATTTGAAAAGAATGAAAAAAAACACAGAAAAATCATGGGGGCATACTTACTAAAGTGATGATACCTCAGTTGGTATAAGTCTTAGGCTTCTAAACTTTGTATAGAATCAAAGCCAAGGTAATAGTGTTTATATGAGACCAAGTGTGCTACTCTAAAGCAATCAGCAGAAAAGAAATTAGCAATTTTGTGGGACTACGTGCCTTTCAGTTTGCCATAATTTTTCATTCATTTCTGGAGATTTTATTATAATTTATGAATATTTAAATTCGATTTCTTTAAAACCAACCCATAAGGTAAGAATACTATGTCTTAGCATTACTGTGATATTAAATTTTGTACACTAGGGCAATTATCAAGTGAGATAGGACTGATTTTGTGTGTATTAACCCTTGATTTTACGCGATTTTTTTTTCATTTATTTCTGATGTTTTCATTAAAATTCAGGAATAATCAAACTAGATTTATTTTGTAACCACCCATAAGGTAAGAGTACTTTATCTTAGCATTAATTTGATATCAAGTTTGGTACTAAAGAGCAATTATCAAGTACAATATGAGTAATTTTGTAAGTATTACTCCTTGGTTTTTCAGCGATTTTTTTTTATTTATTTCTAATGTTTTCATTAGAGTTCATGAATAATCAAATTAGATTTCTTTTGTAACTACAAATAAGGTATTAGTACTATGTCTTAGAATTACTTTGATTTCACATTTGGTACTCTAGGGCAATTATCAGGTGAGATATAATTAATTTTGTAAGTACTACCCCCTGATTTTTCTGCGATTTTTCATTTACTTCTAATGTTTTCATTAACATTCATGAATATTCAAATGAGATAATTTGCATATCTGACAATCCTGTAAACGTGCTTTGTCTGCAAAATAACTTGATACTAGATTTAGTGTTCTAGGATGAGATGCAGCTGAGATATATAAATATTTTTGAAGCTACACTAACAGTCTTTAAAATCGCATAATGGGTGGCCATGGAAACCATGTCATTTCAAATAACCAAATGGGTGTATTATTGAAGAATATAGAGTTTTTACTTTAAGTTGCCTCATTAAACCATTTGAAATCAATAAGCTATGCTCCTAGGCATTTAATGTACGTCTAATTACCCCTTGGGGCTCTAGTTTATGCAATGGTTTTGTCCTCATTTATTAAGTTTTCATTAATATTCATGAATATGCAAATGTGATAATTTCCATATAGGACCATAAGATGAAAGTATTTGTCTAATTGTATCACTGGTGATATAAAAATATGCAACAATGATGGTTTGATGATGGTTTGGGGCTGAAATCAGTTATTTATGGTGTGTTTTTTTTACAATTTTCCCTTATTTTTGAAGGTTTTCATGAATATTCATGAATATGCAAATTAGGTAATTTGCATCTTAGGTCATGTGATTAAAGGCATATGTCTAACCTTTAATTCGGTACCAAGATTAGTAGTATATGACAAGTATCAGCTAAGATATGATTGAATTTGTATGTACATACCTACTCCTAAGAATTGCATTAAGGGTTGCCATGGTAACCATGCAATATCGCAATGCCCAAATGTGTTTATTTTTCAGAAACATTGTTTTCTCATTCATGGGGTCCCAAAAACCAATTTGGCACCAATGCAAAATTTTTGTGGGGATGCAAGGTAGGTGAAATTAGATTATGCGGTGTAGGGTACCCCATTTCAGTGCTAATTTGAGAAATTGCCTACCCCCTGAGTATTCCGTTGCGCATAGCATTTTTGCGTACCAGCCGATTTTTTAAGAGTTTGATTTTTGAATTCAGCACACTTTTCTACATAAGAACACACCTTCAAACCTTTTGGCCTCAACCACTTGATTAAACATATTACGGGCTCTTGGACTACACATGTATCTATGGTGTATTCATGTAGATGGTTATTTAAGAATATTAGGTATGTACCATCTACTGCAATGTTTTAACATGCATTTATCGAAGGTTCTGTTGCAGAGGCTCTATTCACCATGCCATTGTCGTGCACCAATAGGATATATATACGACTAGACCCAGTCTTCATAATTCACCATTTTAATCAAAGCGTATCATACTTACGAGGGGTATTTGGAAAGTTCTTAGCATGGTCTTATTTCTCAGTAACCGATTTACAAACCCTATAATGTATGGTATCATTTTGAAGAGCTGTATTTCCTCTATGTTATGCCACAAATTTAATGAGTATATTATAATGCAGACAAGAAAAATATTATTGTGAATACATGTACTGTTTGTATACTGGAAAACGCAAAATTTCAGTGGAAAATATAACATATTACCTTTTGAAAAGTGTGCAGAACATTAACAATAGGTCATGAAATTAGATACTTTTGTACCATTTGGTAGGCCACAATCTGGTACATTTATTATACAATTGATGACCGAGTTGGATGTTTCTAATATCTAAATACCGGAACAGCAATACCAAAACCGTCTAGAAAGCAAAGCAATGTGCTAATATTTCGACTAAGAATCGCTTGTCACAATGCATATATTTTGAAAATATATAACCGACAGTAGTTTAAAAATGCCTTGCGTTGGTACTTTTGTCAAGCACACTTTATGATCTTTGTATTGAACCCCAAATACATTTTGTAAAACAGAACAAAGGGCAGATAACTCTTATAATCTAGCCATGGGGCAGAGTAAGTTTAGCTATGAGCTGACATTCTGGTTCATTTTGATTAAAAACAATGGCAAACAAAAAAGTTAAAATACCTTGAGAGTAGAGATCAATAAATTTTGTGATGGTAAACGCGATACCATGAGAAGTTCTTATGCCATCGACAAAATGGGAGGGGTTAAGTTACCCCACCCAGTTCTAAAAAAGTAGGGGTAGTGTTAGTAGGAATAATGTTCTTGAATACAGAACTAAACAAGCCACAATTTTTTGCGCTACGAAATGATTTTTATGCATTGCTCGCTACAAATAAAGCTAAACATATACTCAATAGGCATGTTTCATGCTCCTGTAGTGACACAATGTATAGTAAAAGTATAAAGAAAAATCGAAAAAAGTCCCATTTTTGAAAGTTTATCATTTCTCTATTAGTCAACATTTTCCGAATGTAAAGGTGGTAGTCGTGCAAGCAGTTATCGCATAATATAATTTAATAAAAAATAAGTTGGCTCCAAATCGTTAATTTGTCAAATAAAGATCGCAAATAAGGTCCCCAATTTTCCTTCGCTTTTTTCCAAGTATTTTGCTTAAAATTTCCGCCAGTACCCTTGCTCATTTTGAGCATGCGCTGCACGTGCACGCAAAGTCCTCTTTCGATAAAAAGTTTACCATCAAGTAGCCGTTGAATTCTAGTTTCCACAAATGTATTATTTGATAGAATTTTATTAGCGCATTGTGGAGTTATGATGTCATGCTAAGAACTTTCCAAATGACCCTCGTACATTGGTCCAGTTACAAGCTGGACATTTTTGAGCGTAAAATTGTTATTATAGTTTAAACATATGTTTTGGATGCTCATTGAGACGGGTCTTTTGAGTGCCCGCATCATATGTTTCGTTTGAGAAAATAGGATAATACGTGTTACATGGAGCCCTGAACTTACCATCACTTTCTGATTTTCTGACGTCAAGTTGGTATAATAAGCCCAGGAGGCGAGTGAACTTCTATAATATAAAGCTTCCAACTGTGAACTGTATGTATCCAAGTAGGCCTGTGCTTCCTCATCCTGCTGGGCAAGGATGGATGAGGTAGCGACTAGGATCAGCAATGTCGATATCGCCAGTGAACGCATACTAGAACAATGAAATATACCGTTATATCAGCAATATCTACTGCACGTTACATGTAACCCCAAATACAATGATAGGCCTAATGTACGTTCAATCTTTGACAATAAAATCATTTTCTCTCGTTTTACTCACATTTCCCACAAAGTATGATGATAATCCCTTTTACCCTCATATTTGACTGTTATAATCTACCTGTAGTTGTGCAACATGTACGACTGACAACCGTCATCAGTGTTCATTTTGTGCACTTGCATGCGACATTCCAGAACGTTTTGTCAGAGGAGGTCCAACTTTGACAACGTTTTATTTAGTTGATGAGGGGAGGGAGGATCCAAATACCACTATAAGCGGGCCATCGTCGGCCCGCCAGCGAAACGCCATTAAATGGCGTTCGCTGGTAGGCAGATGATGGCCCAAAATAGAATGCTGGCTCAGTAGCTTTGTGATTTTCAGGGGATCTGGAACAGTATTGTTAAGAACCCCTATATATTTGTGATTTTTCAAGAGAGAGAGTGGGTACGGACCCATTACTCCCCCCTCTGGACCCGCGCATGACTTGGTAGTCTTCCGCAGGGTGTGATTGGTTAAGAAAAGAAAGGTAAAATTAATGCGGATAATGTATAATTCCCCCACCTCATTTAATCGCCTTGCGCGGAAGGGTTAAGGTTGAAATTGTGTGCCTGCAAAAAAACAACACAATTTTGCTAAAAAATCTAATAGGTATACAAAATTAAAATCCCAAATTGTTTATCAAGTTTCTTGGAGTTTATTGATACAATCTTATTAACTCTCTCTCTCTCTCTCTCTCTCTCTCTTTCTCTCTCTCTCTCTCTCAAAATATATAATAAATGTATGTAATATGTATTGTTTAGAAATGTATAGATGAGGATATTTTGAAATAAAATTATTATAAAAACAATTGTTAGATTATTATTAACCATTTGTATTCTGATGCGTCTTCCATACAATAAAGATGGGATTGTTCATTATATATTTTAAGGGTTACAGGTAGAATTTGCCAAATTTATATGTTCTTCAGTCCCTTAAGATTGTATTGATCATAGCAAACAGTGCAGATGCTAATTAAATGCAGCATTATGCTGCATTTCATCTGGGTCATCACTGCTTGTTTTAGGGGTTTCCAGTATACATATACAAAGGGTCAGGGAATTCAAAAAGAACACATGCAAATCATATTGGAACATCACAGCGAACCAATATGTAAACTTGTAGGAGAACCATTGTATAATTGTGATACAACAACACGAATAATCATAGAAGGTAAGGATTGAGACTTATTTTTGAAATTTAGTAAATAGCAAAGTTAACACAAATCCCAGTTAAAATGACGATGTATTAACAATTAGAAAAGCAATGTAACATGTACTTGTATCAAGTTGACGTACTGGTTGTCCCTTAAATATTGCTATGTACACGTAGTTGTTAAGAGGAAACTCAGTTGCACATACATGTACATGCAAGAGACGACAAGACTTCGAAAAAAAAATACACGAAAAAGCTTCACGTGTGCATTATCCTGTAGTGTGTCCGCTTTAGATTGAATTATAACTCTCAAATATGTACAGTCTCATGCCACGTCAACAACGCTGACTAACTCAGATAAGATTATGTTGATAATGCACCCCACCCTGCTCGTGTCTATGAATACTAAATGAGCAATTAAAGAAGGAAACAATTACTAATTGCATTATCTAGGGTGCGATGTATATGAACCAGTACATGAGGTTTCGGCACTTATCACATTGTCGGGCAACAAAGGTACGGACAAATCTGCGCATATGCTCAGATTCGCCTGAACCTTCTGGCGCCTCCCGCATACACACAGTATGGAGATAGAGAACAAGCCCCGAGGTTCTTAACTTTTTTCATGCTCAACTCAGCTGCGCACGATATTTATCCGGCTCATAAATGGTAAAATGCCAACTATTGTTGGCATTTTAACATTTATTAGCAATGATAAATACAACATCTGAGAGACTTAAAGTAAGAAACTTCTTAATTTGTCGGTATTTTATTTTTTATAAACAGTTGAAATTTCGTGCTCAGCATGAAAAAAGTTTTATAACCTAGGGGGCCAGTTCAGACCAAAATTTAGATCTCTAGTACCTCTGGATACAGCAGCGTGTGCGTTTACATTTCGAATATTCTTTTTTCACCAAAACAGTTCGAATTTTTAGTTTATTCATACTGCATGCAATATCAGTGTACTCATAGTCTAAAATTCTGGTGAGGTTGGAATAAGAAGTTCCTCCCCAAACTGTGGAGGAATAATTAATGTATGGTTGAATATGTCTTGTAAAATTGTACTCTATCCTCAAGTGAGAAAAACTCTTTCAAATTTGAAGAAAATTTCTTTGCAAAAGATTGCATATGGATTGACCATGTAAGATTATTAGTCCCCTACCGGTCGAAGACCGGTATTGGGGAAAAAAGGTTTGCCCGAGTCCATCCGTCAGTTATGAATTCGTGTCCGTGCCAAATCTCCGATATAAATTTGGTGTGTGGATGCATCTTGGGATGGCGGGGAGTGGGTTACTGTGACCTTGACATTGACCCTTGGCCTCATTTCTATATTAACCATGTCCGGAGCATATCTCCTACATTATTTGAGGTAGGATTCCAAATTTTGGTACCAAATCTTCGCCCTAGATTCTGCTGGTGTTGTAGAACAAAAATGTTAATCTCGAATGGAGGCTTCCTAACTATTGAAATGCATCATCATAGAGAAACCATGATGCTGCTAACTACAGGCCGGTGTCGCTCACATGCATCTGCTGCAAAACCCTAGAGCATATTTTAGTCAGCAACATCAACAAACACATAGCCTTAGATAGCATACTTGCTGACTGTCAGCATGGTTTCCGAAGTCAGAAGTTTTGCGAAACCCAGTTGGTCCAGTTTGTGCACGATATCATCAGCAACCTGGATGGGGCTGTGAATCGTGGGCACAAACAGACAGATCTAATCATAATGGATTTTGCTAAGGCCTTTGACAAGGTTCCACACAGGAGGCTATTACACAAATTGGAATATTATGGGATTAGAGGATCCACCCACAAGTGGATCAACTCATGGCTCTCTGGGCGCACTCAACAAGTTGTTTTAGATGGCCAAGCCTCAGATCCAGTCCCAGTGCTATCCGGCGTGCCCCAGGGATCGGTCTTAGGTCCGGTCCTGTTCCTCCTCTTCATAAATGATCTGCCGGATAACATCAGGTCTTCTGTTCGCCTGTTCGCAGACGATTGTGTCCTGTATAGGAATATACATTCACTTCAGGATTGTTTGACCTTGCAAGAAGACCTCACCAGCTTAGGACAGTGGGAAGCCGATTGGCAAATGAAATTTAACGTAGCCAAATGTCACTCAATGAGAGTGACTCGGCATCAGTATCACAAACAAATTCTTTTCGACTACTCACTACACAATCAAACTTTGGAAAATGTTCAGTCGGCAAAATACCTTGGTATCACTATTACAGATAACATGGATTGGGGTCAGCATGTCTCTGAAATCTCTTCCAAAGCAACTAAGACACTTGGTTTCCTTCGCAGGAATTTGGCTTTTGCACCTAGGAGTACAAAGGAAGTTGCATACAAAACTTTGGTTCGGCCTAAACTAGAGTATGCAGCACCCATTTGGAGCCCTCACTTGAAACTTCAGATTAATCAGATTGAGAAAGTTCAGAGGACAGCAGCCCGCTGGACCTGCAGGAGATGGCGAAACACCAGTAGCGTCGGCGAAATGCTCGATGAGCTTGATTGGCCATCTCTTGAGGCCCGTAGGGACCAGTCCTCCTTGCTTCTCTTTCACAAGATTCATTGTGGAGCAGTGCCTATTGAAAAAGACAAGTATATGACCCCTGCTCATAGTTTGAAAACTACCAGGTCATCACATAGTGCACAATACCGCAGACACCAGACATACAGTGATGCCCTGAAGAATTCTTTTTTCCCCCGTACTATTCCACATTGGAATAGTCTGCCTCCTTCTGTGGCAAATGCCCAGTCCACAGAGGAGTTTAGGGCACTCCTTATTTAAACAAAAATTCAGCCAAAAGTTTTTGTGTTTTTTTGTGTTGTTTTGTTTTTTTGTGTTTTTTGTTTTTTATTTTATCAAAATTTCCAAATTCGCACTCCCTGGTGTAATGCTCATATATGAGCGAACCAGTAAAGATAGATAGAGATAGACATCAAATTAACACACTATGATATAAGAAAGAAAAGGGCTCACGACCCACATATAGTCAGAGCTAAAGAAAGCCTGGCAGCGACATAGTACAATGTACATGTAACAACGTAGTATGAACGTGACAATTACACATTTCACCAACTTTGACCACGTCCCTACTACGCTCATCGACTTTGAAAGAATTTTTCAGGACGTAGAGCGGTCCTCATGGCCTTCGCCTGAGTGTGAAGGAAACTTAAGCCATTCGTTTAATAAATTACAAAATAGATGAACACTCATGTAAGATCCTCCATATAAAACCCAAAGGTCCTGACGTATCACACAGACGGTAAAGGAATATCCGAATTTATCCGATGTCCGAAA
>CAXHUL010000352.1:55923-70000 GCA_964019695.1 Loripinus fragilis | reverse complement strand
GGGGTAGAGAAGGGTTTGGTCCGATAAGGATAGGTGCGGGGTTATATATTGTAAAATAGGGGTAATGTATGTTTTGGTTCGGGTAAGGGTGAGGTATTCTATTTGTAATGGCAATAGGAAACTGTAGGCAAGGGGGTAGAGTTTGAGACCGACTTTCTATGAAAGTCAGCATAAAAATCCTGAACTCGCTTATAATCCTATGAAAGTCAGCCTCAAAATCCTGAACTCGCGTATAATCCTATGAAAGTCAGCCTCAAAATCCTTAACTTGCGTATAATCCTATGAAAGTCAGCCTCAAAATCCTGTTCTCGCGTATTATCCTGAACACTTTCACTAAGAATGCCATGTAACTTAAGTTAACTCTTTGAATGCTGGGTATAAATGGTGTAGTCGACAGCCAATAGCTCTTACATGCTGTTCCTGTTGGGTAATGTTGCATTCATTTTTGTCTCAGACTCTCAGCAGAATTTTTTTTCAAACACTACCAGTAGCTGCTTACCAAAAAGGCCTAGACCAACTCAATCTACTTCTTACCAGAGTATTCTCTTTATGCTATTCAAACGAGAATTTTATGAATTGCACAAAATTTCAGCGTAAAATTGTAAATATTTTCTTACCCCCAGTTTTTAGCAAATGTTTTGGGTGCTCAAAAGAACCGTCTCATTGAGACGGTTCTTTTGAGTACCCACAACATATGTTGGTACGAAATGTATAGTTGGGGGATCGGATAGGGTAGGATGTGTTGGTTCTGATAAGAGTAAGGTATTGTACATGTAATTGCAATAGGAAACAGAAGGTAACGGGTAGAGAAGGGTTTGGGCACGATAAGGATAGGCGTGGTGTTAGGTACAATAGGGGTAACGTACGTGTTGGTTCGGATAGGGGTAAGATCTTGTATGTGTAGGAGTTGCCGTATCAGACTTGTTTAAAAAAAATAGTTTTGAATCGGCAACCGGCAACTAGTTGCCAGTTGCCGATTGGGGCTTAAAATTGAATCGGCAACTGGCAACTAGTTGCCGGTTGCCGATTCGAATCGGCAACCGGCAACCGGCAACCGGCGGCTAACTTTATGTACGTTTCGTCATTGATTAATTGTCCACGATGACGAAACCGTAATTAGTTATTTCATGCCTAAACATCAAACGTTAAAGTTTTCATATAATTTTAAAGCTATAAGATACAATGTGAATTTGATGAACAAAAATTAATCGGAACCCAAGCATTTTGGGGCGTTTATCTGTGATTAAATGAAGAAATTGAACATGATGAGAAAGTTACCTTAACACCGGAATAAGTGACGAGACCCAAATTGCCGTAGTGGTATGACTTCAGTGAGACCGGGCTGTGATCAAACTCGGGACACCAGGATCTGCAGTCAGACACGCATCTGTAGCCAGACACGTTACCGACTGCCTTCAGGAATATTTGAACCGTGACATGTGATTTCCAACAATGTGCCATTTTGACAAGTGTAGACTCAGACGAACCTGTGCAGCCTCCTGTTAAGCTTAGAAACACCAAATTAAGTTCGATCAGTAGCTTAACACTCATATAATAATTAAGCGACAAGCAAAGGCTCTGATCAGTCTGCGCGTATGCGCAGGCTGGACTGAGCCTTTGCTGGTCGCACATACCACATTGTTGGAAATCTCATGTCACGGCTCATTTGTGACTGCATGATTTTTTGTGCCAGCAGCACATTTTGTGCTGGGAGCAAATTTTGTGGTAGCAGGAATTTTTGTGCCAGCAGCAAATTTTGTGCTAGCAGAAATTTTTGTGCCAGCAGCAAATTTTGTGCTAGCAGAAATTTTTGTGCCAGCAGCAATTCTTTTGCTAGCAAATTTTTTGTGCCAGCAGCAAATTTTGTGCTAGCAGAAATTTTTGTGCCAGCAGAAATATTTGTGGCAGCAGGAATTTTCGTGCCAGCAGCAATTTTTTGCTGGTAGCAAATTTTGTGCTAGCAGGAATTTTTGTGCCAGCAGCAAATTTTATGCTGGCAGCAATTTTTGTGCTAGCAAGAATACTTGTGTTTTGTTTATTTTGCTGCTTTACGTCCCCAAGTCAACAACTATGGCCATAGCGAATCGGTCACTCAGCAAATCACATCTCTCCTGGGGAATCTTGAAGAAGCGGGTAACCATTACTTCGTCATCGGAGCGAGAGTGCTTGACTCGAGACCGAGGGGCCGCGGGTTCGAGCCTCACCGGCGGCATTGCATTGTGCCCTTAAGCAAAACGCATTAATCCTAGCTTAGTACTGGTTTAACCCAGGAAGACCCGTCCCTATATAACTGAAAGATTGTTGATGGGACGTAATGAATCAAATCAAACCAGTACTTCAAGCGCATACTTTCGCTAATAACTGATAACTACTTCGTTTGAATGATTCAGCTGCAGGGAGGAATATGACCGTAGAATCTATTTCATGATCAATCTCCATGAAAGTATGAGACCGCGTTGTGATCAAACTCGGGACACCAGGATCTGCAGTCAGACACGCATCTGTAGCCAGACACGTTACCGACTGCCTTCAGGAATATTTGAACCGTGACATGTGATTTCCAACAATGTGCCATTTTGAATAGTGTAGACTCAGACGAACCTGTGCAGCCTCCTGTTAAGCTTAGAAACACCAAATTAAGTTCGATCAGTAGCTTAACACTCATATAATAATTAAGCGACAAGCAAAGGCTCTGATCAGTCTGCGCGTATGCGCAGGCTGGACTGAGCCTTTGCTGGTCGCACATACCACATTGTTGGAAATCTCATGTCACGGCTCATTTGTGACTGCATGATTTTTTGTGCCAGCAGCACATTTTGTGCTGGGAGCAAATTTTGTGGTAGCAGGAATTTTTGTGCCAGCAGCAAATTTTGTGCTAGCAGAAATTTTTGTGCCAGCAGCAAATTTTGTGCTAGCAGAAATTTTTGTGCCAGCAGCAATTCTTTTGCTAGCAATTTTTTTGTGCCAGCAGCAAATTTTGTGCTAGCAGAAATTTTTGTGCCAGCAGAAATATTTGTGGCAGCAGGAATTTTCGTGCCAGCAGCAATTTTTTGCTGGTAGCAAATTTTGTGCTAGCAGGAATTTTTGTGCCAGCAGCAAATTTTATGCTGGCAGCAATTTTTTTGCTAGCAAGAATACTTGTGTTTTGTTTATTTTGCTGCTTTACGTCCCCAAGTCAACAACTATGGCCATAGCGAATCGGTCACTCAGCAAATCACATCTCTCCTGGGGAATCTTGAAGAAGCGGGTAACCATTACTTCGTCATATGAGCGAGAGTGCTTGACTCGAGACCGAGGGGCCGCGGGTTCGAGCCTCACCGGCGGCATTGCATTGTGCCCTTAAGCAAAACGCATTAATCCTAGCTTAGTACTGGTTTAACCCAGGAAGACCCGTCCCTATATAACTGAAAGATTGTTGATGGGATGTAATGAATCAAATCAAACCAGTACTTCGAGCGCGTACTTTCGCTTATAACTGACAACTTCTTTTTTTGAATGATTCAGCTGAAGGGAGGAATATGACCGTAGAAATCATTTCATGATCAATCTAAATGAAAGTATAAGACCGGGCTGCGATCAAACTCGGGACACCAGGATCTGCAGTCAGACACGCATCTGTAGCCAGACACGTTACCGACTGCCTACGCGGCCCGGTATTCAGGAATATTTGAACCATGACATGTGATTTCCAACAATGTGCCATTTTGACAAGTGTAGACTCAAACGAACCTGTGCAGCCTCCTGTTAAGCTTTGAAACACCAAATTAAGTTCGATTAGTAGCTTAACACTCATATAATAATTAAGCGACAAGCAAAGGCTCTGATCTGTTTGCGCGTATGCGCAGGATGGTCTGAGCCTTTGCTGGTCGCACATACCACATTGTTGGAAATCTCATGTCACGGCTCATTTGTGCCTGCAGCAAATTTTGTGCCAGCAGAAATTTTAGTGCTGGGAGCAAATTTTGTGATGGCAGGAATTTTTGTGCGAGCAGCAAACTTTGTGCTGGCAGCAAATTTTGTGCTAGCAGGATTTTTTGTGCCAGCAGCAAATTTTGTGCTGGCAGCATTTTTTTGCTTGCAGAATTTTTTATGCCAGCAGCAATTTTGTGCTGGCAGCATTTTCTTTGCTAGCAGAATTTTTTGTGCCAGCAGCAAAGATTGTGCTAGCATGAATTTTTGTGTCAGCAGTATTTTTTTTTGATGGCAGCAATTTTTTTGCTGGACGAAATTTTTGTGCCAGCAGCAAATTTTGTGCTAGCAGGAATTTTTGTGCCAGCGGCAATTTTTGTGCCAGCAGCAAATTTTTTGCTGGCAGCAATTTTTTTGCTATCAGAGATTTTTGTGCCAGCAGCAAATTTTGTGCTAACTTGACCGTTTTTTTTTCTGCTGTAAAATTGCTGCCAACTTTACCGTTTTTCGCTCAGCAAAATTGCTGCTAACTTGACCGTTTTTTGCTGCAATAAAATTGCTGCCAACTTTACCGTTTTTTACTGTTGCTGCTTACTTGACCGTTTTTGCTGCAGCAAAATTGCTGCCAACTTTACCGTTTTTCGCTGCAGCAATATCGCTGCTTACTTTACCGACGTACATACAATATAAATGCGTATGCCCTATAGAGCAAAAAGCTTTGAGGCGAGACTGTATAATAGTGATTTTAGGCGTTTACTTACATTTACTATAATATTTTGACGCACAACTGGCTCATTTTACGCGTTACGCATTAACCTTTTGAAATAGAATGATCCAAAGGTCATTACTCAGAGGTCATGGTACATCTGTAGCCCGTTGCCATCTACGGTGCCTGGAAAATCGTACGGAAAGTCGTGGACAAATAAATCGTACGGTGCTCAGGCAAATGTAATCTATGCGTTGTTAATGCCACCAGGCCTACTTTTTAACATCTGAGAGAGGAAATTCTTATTCATTAATAGATGTACGTAAGGAGACACAATTTTCTTGCCGACATGTCACAGTATTTGAGAGTCTCCACTGTTGTCGCAGCTAACAATGTCTAGATAACCAGATGATAAAGTGTCTCCATTTGCAAAGTAGTACATGTAGCCTATAATGGTGGCCATATTTAGGAGAAACGTTTTAATGGAAGATACATATGTAAGTAAATCCAGAAAATACAATCGGAATCTGAATTCTCATCTACTTCTCAGCCAGCATTCAATGCCGGGCCACCCTCGACCCGCTAGCGAAACGCCATTGGATCAGGCCACCATCGTCCCACTTGCAAAGCGCCATTTGTATGGCGTTTCGCTAGCGGGCCGAAGGTGGCACGTTTACAGATGTTTACTGGATTGTGTGTGTTTGTACACGCATAGAAGGCTCTGATGAGCCTGCGTATTAGTCATGTGATAAGTAGAAAAATACTCAAATGGTATATTAAACCTACATGTACATGTAAAGAAGGTACATGTTATAATGTCTGGAGAAATTTCCGCAAATGTTTGTTTGGTTTGAGCCCAATCGGAGGGGAGTTTCTTACGTAAGTTTGGGGTAGGTTATGAGTTCAAGCCCACATCTGGCCACAAAGTTTTGCAGAGACTGTTCTCGCCATAATGCTGATCCAAAAGCTTCTGACAAACAGATGTATACACCATATTTTGTCTCTTTGGTCAACCTTTATTTTAGATTTTTTATAATAAATTTGTTTCCAGATACGATATATACTGACGTCAACTAAAATGAATCAAGACAGTTCACCGACAAGACAATTTACAGACACACATTTGAAGACAGTTCACCGACAAGACAGTTCACAGACACATATTTGAAGACAGTTCACCGACAGAATTAAAGACAGTTCACCGACAGAATTGAAGACAGTTCACCGACAAATCTTATATTGTATTTATAATGAATGTCACATGTTTTACTATCATTTGGGATACTATTAAACACATGACTAATATAAAATTATTGGAGTTGAATGATTTCTGTGGCACTTTGATCTTTTTATTAGACATATATATGCCTAATGCATATAGAGAGATCATTACATTATCTGTATATACTGGATTGGTCCTAGTTAAAAAGAAAACAACAATAGTTTAGCTTCATGTAACATCAAAAGATCTGCCTATTATTTGTTAATCAAGCAAACAAAAATCGCCTTGTTAACCAACAATAATTGCAAAGTCCATGATCCCACTGATGCGGCACAGCAGAAACATAAATGTACATTAGTGGGAAGAAATAGTTCTATCTATCTTCTACACTGAACCGAAATTATAAGTAGCCACCATACAATTTTGCTCCCGTTCAGAAAGTAAAAATCGCTGCTCTCACAAAATTTAAATTCTATAAAAAGGTCCAAGGCTTTGTCGAGACTCTGCGAATTATGTCATTTCAAAATGACTGGTAGACCTTGCACAGTCGAGGTCCGAGTAAAGGTACCATCATTTCAAAAAGTCACACTTTTTAATGTGATATAAACTCTTCATCAGATACGTTATCCATTTATATTTTAATTAGTTTGAAGATGTTTATAACAGCTGTGATATAAGATGAAAAGAATCAAAAGTTTTTTTTGACAATTGAACACTCCATTTCTCTTCTACGTTAACATGAAGACAGCCACGGTCAACAACTTAATAAAAGGATTTTTTTAGCTTAACCATGCAGTTTGCATACTCACTTTGAATTGCTCTGTACGCTTTATTATCTGCGGCATAGCAGTGCGATTTTCAGGGATTCTTTATTTTAAATTGGCGTCACTGTTCTGTTAAAAACATCAAAAGAAATCTTAAAAAAAATGCCATCTAAATGACCTATAAAGATTCACGTTAAAATCAGAGGTGGATACCAAATTAGTAAAAAATATCGTTAGAAAATGGGCTTATCAAGTTGCATGGTGTTTTGTCAAGCATATTAACATAAAATACAACACATACAATGATTTTAGTATTTGCAGCTGATTATTTCCAAAAATTTCGGAAAATTCGGAAAATTATCAATTTTTAAAAATTAATAAAAAATCTGTCATAAGCAAAATGTCAAGTGTTTGGTGTTTTTTCAAGTCGACTAGGTAGGTTTGCAATTACCTGTACTTGAATTTGATAAAAACTGCACTCAAAACGCTTATTTTCTTCAAAAAATTGATTTTTGCATTTTTGAACCCAAAAATCGTGAAGTGATAGAAAACTCTCCCAAAACACCGCTTAACTTTAGTCCATTACAATGCACATATTTGGGCGAAAATTCATTTCAATATCACTAGGGCTTAGTCAGAAAAAAAGAAATTGAAAAGTGGCTACTTAGAACTTCGGTTCAGTGTATACTGGCAGCAATTGCCATTGTTCTCTACCAAATGTATCTACTTTTGTTTTTACTTCAAATCACAAATGATCCATAATTCCTCAAAATTAACAGTTATTTTCCAGCCATAGGTCAGTTACATATAAAGCACATGTGTCGGTGAACTGTCTTAAAAAGTGTTGGTGAACTGTCTTCAATTCTCTCAGTGACATTTCTGCAAAAACGTGTCGGTGAATTGTCTTGTTGGTGAACTGTAAAACGCCTCACTCATAATCACTGTTTTTAGCGACGGCATACAAAAATGAACAACAACGTACTGCTTATTTGTGTTGAGGCTGGGCGATGTTGGAAAATGACTTTAACTTGGTATGAAGGTGACGCGTTTTCAAATTGTTAGAGGTTGCTAGTTCGATACTCTCTGTCACCGTGAAGTGGTCCTGTAGCCAGTAATAGGGATGTTATAGAGAGTTACATGTATATGCAACGCTCCGATGCGCAGCTTCGGGAATTTCGAGTGAAGACCATGGGGAGGTAGGTCTGGGTGTCCTGCCTACTGCCTACTAGGTGTACCCCATTGGATTTGCGCTTTAAGGGCTTAGAAATGACAATGTAGTGGGACCTGTTAACCAGTTATGGGGATACTATTGAGTTATATGCAAAGTTCAGGTGCGCAGCCTCGGATAATTCGTAGTTAAGTCCATGGGGAGGTTAGTCTGGGTGTCCTGCCTACTGCCTACTATTGGTGCCCCCGTTGGGAGTTGGCTTAAAGGGCTTAGAAATGGCAATGTAGTGGTTCCAGGTTGGATGCAGATACTATAGAGTTATATGCAAAGTTCAGGTGCGCATCGTCTGAAATTCGAGCATACAGGAGGTTGTGAAACCCATGGGGAGTTAGGCCTGTGTATATCATTCTACGCGGATACTCAACATGCTTAAGAGGGCTATATGCACAGTTCAGTCGCGCAGCCTCACTGTATGTACATCGCCATTTCTAAGCCCTTAAAGCCCAACCCAGCGGAGGTACACCTAGTAGGAAGGGCACAAAGGCATATCATCCCATGGGCTTCACTACCTCATGTATGCTCTAAACTCCTTGAACTTTGCATATAACTCGTTACAGTATATCCATCATATAGCCAAACTACATAGTACATCACAATTTCTATAGGCATTCTATGCATCCATGCCCTTAAAGCCCAAGCCAACGGGGGTATACCTAGTAGGCCGAACACCCATGCCTACCTCCCTATGGGCTTCACTGTATCCTGCATGCTTGAATATTTCGAGGATACGCACCTGAACTTTGCATATAACTCACTTGAGTATCTCCATTACTGGTTACCGGGCCCCACAGCATCGCCATTTTAAGCCCCTAATAGCCCAGCCTGGACACACAGGTGGTTTGATTTTTGTGTTTGATATAAATTTGGAGTGTGCAGCCTGCAAATAAGTTATTCAATACCAAGATTTATTTGCGTTCAGAATTACCCCCACCCCCATCCCCCACACCTTTAAATGTAATATATATGATTTTCTTCAATTCTACAGTTGCAACGTCTTTTTCTTCCTGTGATTGAATTAACAAACACATTAAAATTATCCATGACATGACGAACAAACAAAATAAGTGTGCGCCCACCGAAGACTCTGATCAGAAATAGTATCCGCCCAGTCTGATAAGAGTCTTTGCTATGCGCTCAGCGAGTAACTAAGGACCTAACTTTTCTTCATGTGATGACTAGGCTGATTAGATCTGAGTCCTCTCGTAGCGAACGGCGACATTGTTGGTTTTCTCATGTCGTGGCTCATTAATCGAGTTTCACTTTTGATCTGTTTTGTGATTTTTTTTTAAAATCAGCCCTGCGACGTTTCGCATGCTGTACATATAAAAACCAATTTAACATTATGATACCACCCCAGGGGTTTGGAGAAACGGGGGGGGGGGGGGGAATTAACGAAACAAGGAAACAAATGCTAAATTTATTTTAGGGGGACATGGGAATAAAGAAGAATATGGGGAACAGTGGATATAAGAAATTATGTAGGGTTGTGGGGGTAAAGACGAACAATCCAATTTATTTAAGGGGAACAACGACACTGGTTCCATAATAGTCTTAATCAGTTTGCAAAGTAAGCCGACCCGTTCCGTTGACAAAGTGTTTGTCTGCAGGTCCAGAGATCACAACTCCAAATCTATGGTCATTAATCCCCCGCCGCAAAGCTGAGAGTGGATTATAGGAATGCCCTTTGCCTGTCCGTCAGTCCGTCCGTCCGTCTGTCCGAACGTAGCACTTTCTTTTCCGCTCCATACCGCTTGAAAAAAAGATTTTCATTAACATTCAACTCAGTGAGACGGTGTACTGAAGCTATGACAGCTAAAGGTCATTGGATTTAGCCTTGAATTTTATGTCCGCTCCATATCACTTGAACACTTTGAAAGATTTGCATTAAACTTTGGTCAAATGTTCATCTCTGGGAGATGTTGTGCAGAACCTATGGCTCAGTTACAAAGACTCAATGTCAAGGCCACAAATGAAGGTCATGTGATTAATCCTTGAATTTCCTGTCCGCTCCATTTCTCCTTTACCCAAAAACTTTTCTTTACACTTTGGTCAGATATTGATCATCGTCCCGACATAAATGAAAACTTGTTCACTGGGACGTAAGTAATCAATTCTTGCAACATGACTTGCGAATCGAAGAGATAAGTTTCAGAATACTGAGGATGTCATGAAAAATAGTGAGTATGATCAGGAAATACCACAATCACAAACTGCAGACAAACCCATGGCACCGCGAGGAAGAGCCACACAACAATCACGAGACACCAGGAAGACAAATCAAGCAAAGCAACCAGCTCTCTCTTCCCCATAAGATGATTGCAAAACCAGAATGGACATAATGTAACGTGCAACAAAACATAGAACAATTACAGAATCCCACAATGGGAGTAACAATCAACAACGAATCAACAACAACAGAACCACCGCCTTAGAACGGACAGCAGCCTAAGCCACCGGGTACCAAATCTTCGCCCTAAATTCTGCTGTTGTTGAAGAACAATAAATAATCAGCGCGCATGGAAGCCTTCTTACTATTGCACTGTATCATCATAGAGAAACTTTTTAATCAAATTAACACACTATGATGAAACAAAGAAAAGGGCTCACGACTCACAGATAGTCAGAGAGCTAAAGAAAACCTCAACTTGAGCCACGTTGGGCCCAGCTACAGATAAGCATCATGCACCAACCCACCGATTAAAGCCTGGCTTTTAAAGTGTGCCCTATAATCCAGAGAGAAAACAACGTAAATCACCATCCCTGACGCATTGAGGGACAATGTTTTACAAAAGGCACAATGTAGCAGTCTATTCAAAATTTGGATGTAGGATTGAGTTTGATAATTAGTACTCGAGATATTTCTTTTTGAGATTTAAGATCTAAATGTTTGATTCAGTTTGATATATTCGAGGTTCGATATAAAAAAATCAAAAGTTGGATTGAGTTTGATATTCGATATTCGACATTCAAAATTTGAATGTGAGATTGAGTTTGATATTCGATATTCGACATTCGATTTGAATGTTGGATTTAGTTTGATATTCGATATTCGACATTCCATTTGAATGTTGGATTCAGTTTGATATTCGATATTCGACATTCGATTTGAATGTGAGATTGAGTTTGATATTCGATATTCGACATTCGATTTGAATGTTGGATTTAGTTTGATATTCGATATTCGACATTCAAAATTTGAATGTGAGATTGAGTTTGATATTCGATATTCGACATTCAAAATTTGAATGTGAAATTGAGTTTGATATTCGATATTCGACATTCGATTTGAATGTTGGATTCAGTTTGATATTCGATATTCGACATTCGATTTGAATGTTGGATTTAGTTTGATATTCGATATTCGACATTCGATTTGAATATTGGATTTAGTTTGATATTCGATATTCGACATTCGAAATTTGAATGTGAGATTGAGTTTGATATTCGATATTCGACATTCGATTTGAATGTTGGATTTAGTTTGATATTCAATATTCGACATTCGATTTGAATGTTGGATTTAGTTTGATATTCGATATTCGACATTCAAAATTTGAATGTGAGATTGAGTTTGATATTCGATATTCGACATTCGATTTGAATGTTGGATTTAGTTTGATATTCGATATTCGACATTCAATTTGAATGTTGGATTCAGTTTTATATTCGATATTCGACATTCGATTTGAATGTTGGATTCAGTTTGATACTCGATATTCGACATTCGATTTGAATGTTGGATTCAGTTTGATATTCGATATTCGACATTCGATTTGAATGTGAGATTGAGTTTGATATTCGATATTCGACATTTGATTTGAATGTTAGATTTAGTTTGATATTCGATATTCGACATTCAATATTTGAATGTTGGATTTAGTTTGATATTCGATATTCGACATTCAAAATTTGAATGTGATATTGAGTTTGATATTCGATATTCGACATTCGATCTGAATGTGACATTGAGTTTGATATTCGATATTCGGCATTCGATTTGAATGTTGGATTTAGTTTGATATTCGATATTCGATTTGAATGTTGGATTGAGTTTGATATTCGATATTCGACATTCGATTTGAATGTTGGATTTAGTTTGATATTCGATATTCGACATTCAAAATTTGAATGTGAGATTGAGTTTGATATTCGATATTCGACATTCGATTTGAATGTTGGATTTAGTTTGATATTCGATATTCGACATTCAAAATTTGAATGTGAGATTGAGTTTGATATTCGATATTCGACATTCGATTTGAATGTTGGATTTTGTTTGATATTCGATATTCAACATTCGATTTGAATGTTGGATTGAGTTTGATATTCGATATTCGACATTCGATTTGAATGTTGGATTTAGTTTGATATTCGATATTCGACATTCAAAATTTGAATGTGAGATTGAGTTTGGTATTCGACATTCGATTTGAATGTTGTATTTAGTTTGATATTCGATATTCAACATTCGATTTGAATGTTGGATTGACTTTGATATTCGATATTCGACATTCGATTTGAATGTTGGATTTAGTTTGATATTCGATATTCGACATTCAATATTTGAATGTGAGATTGAGTTTGATATTCGATATTCGACATTCGATTTGAATGTTGGATTTAGTTTGATATTCGATATTCAACATTCGATTTGAATGTTGGATTGAGTTTGATATTCGATATTCGACATTCGATTTGAATGTTGGATTTAGTTTGATATTCGATATTCAACATTCGATTTGAATGTTGGATTGAGTTTGATATTCGATATTCGACATTCGATTTGAATGTTGGATTTAGTTTGATATTCGATATTCGACATTCAAAATTTGAATGTGAGATTGAGTTTGATATTCGATATTCGACATTCGATTTGAATGTTGGATTTAGTTTGATATTCGATATTCAACATTCGATTTGAATGTTGGATTGAGTTTGATATTCGATATTCGACATTCGATTTGAATGTTGGATTTAGTTTGATATTCGATATTCGACATTCAAAATTTGAATGTGAGATTGAGTTTGATATTCGATATTCGACATTCGATCTGAATGTTGGATTCAGTTTGATATTCGATATTCAACATTCGATTTGAATGTTGGATTGAGTTTGATATTCGATATTCGACATTCAAAATTTGAATGTGAGATTGAGTTTGATATTCGATATTCGACATTCGATTTGAATGTTGGATTTAGTTTGATATTCGATATTCAACATTCGATTTGAATGTTGGATTGAGTTTGATATTCGATATTCGACATTCGATTTGAATGTTGGATTTAGTTTGATATTCGATATTCGACATTCAAAATTTGAATGTGAGATTGAGTTTGATATTCGATATTCGACATTCGATTTGAATGTTGGATTTAGTTTGATATTCGATATTCAACATTCGATTTGAATGTTGGATTGAGTTTGATATTCGATATTCGACATTCGATTTGAATGTTGGATTTAGTTTGATATTCGATATTCGACATTCAAAATTTGAATGTGAGATTGAGTTTGATATTCGATATTCGACATTCGATCTGAATGTTGGATTCAGTTTGATATTCGATATTCAACATTCGATTTGAATGTTGGATTGAGTTTGATATTCGATATTCGACATTCAAAATTTGAATGTGAGATTGAGTTTGATATTCGATATATTTGACATTCGATTTGAATGTTGGATTTAGTTTGATATTCGATATTCAACATTCGATTTGAATGTTGGATTGAGTTTGATATTCCATATTCGACATTCGATTTGAATGTTGGATTTAGTTTGATATTCGATATTCGACATTCAAAATATGAATGTAAGATTGAGTTTGATATTCGATATTCGACATTCGATCTGAATGTTGGATTGAGTTTGATATTCGATATTCAACATTCGATTTGAATGTTGGATTGAGTTTGATATTCGATATCGACATTCAAAATTTGAATGTTGAATGTTGAATATCGAACATCTAACCAAATTTTGATTGCTCTTCAATTCATTAAAAAAATAGGATTATTTATTAATTTTTAGGCCCTCATTATTCACTATTCATTATTTTTTGGCACATTATTCACTATTCATTATAAAAAAGGGCCAATATTCACTAATCATTATACCCCATCCAGACCCTCAGGATGTACACAGGCTGATACGGATTTCCGCGGCTGCTCGCAGAATATAGTAATACTTTACCGGCGTCGTTGTTCACCACCGTGGGACCCTTTTCGCCCGAAAAGGCTCATG